>JASDQU010738375.1:42928-53934 GCA_032191745.1 Picea mariana | reverse complement strand
TTGGTTTATATTGAAGCTAATAAAAAGATACTTTTCCCGTCCCGCATACATGAGTCTCATTTATGTTATTTGATTTGTGTTTTATCTCTAACCTTAGAATAGATCAGTAGCATGCATGCATAGTCTTGTATTGATTGCAGGGAAGCTTTTGGAAGGAGCAGCAGCATCAAGGGGATAAGAAGCTCAACGGAGGATCTACTTCAGCCGCCCGAAAAAAGGTTGGTTCATTTTTCTCTTGTGTGCATGTGAACATCGGGGTTTCAGATTCGGGTAGAAGGTTAAAAGTTAAGTCTTGAGGGTCATGATCTGCGTATAAGCTTAGAACCCTAGCTTATTAGTCCGTAGGGTAGAATACCCAACAACAAGGTTAGCAGCCGAAGGAATATCCAGGTGACAGAGAAGGTGTATACTCCTGGGGTGGAACAGGCATGTGGGGAATGAGGGTCTGTGGGCAGTGAGTGTGAGTGGTTCCTGGAAGAGAATCCCTTCCTTGTGGCTATGTGCTGTTTTCCATATAACCCTAGCCTAGCTTAGGATTCCTTGTCTCAGGGTGGAGCTTAGTCTGAGCTCAGGGGTGATCCACTACTGAGCTTGATGAGCAGTGTGGTCTAAGGCTGGGAGGTTCGTGGAAGGCCTGCACTTGGTTGGTGGAATCTACCATTGTTAAAAGATAAGTATCATATGATGATTTAATTATGTTTCTGTATCTCTGTGTATTATAATCATCATGTATTCTGCTGTGCATATCAATTAATGTTAATGTTATTGATTGTTTATTATAGAAATAAATAATATGTTTACTTTGAACATAAATGTATTTGTTTTCTTAAATGCATGTGGATTATATAATGACTATATGAGTTATGTACAAAGCGGTGTTATAAATTTCTTTTAAGAGCGATTAATCCTTGGTAACTAAAAAGTGGTGCTACAACTTGGTATCAGAGCCAAGGTTTTGGCACTGAGCCTAGATGGGCCAGTTGAGTGGTCTTTGGACCGAGGGTGAGAGGAGAGATTGTGTCTGGAGGACCAATTTCGGACCCCAGTATGGTCTCCAGAGTGTCAAGGAGTTACCTGACCGTGCCTATAAGCTTAGGAGGTATAGCGGTGTTGTGAAATCGCAGCTGGTGTGGTAAATGGCCACAGGGAGAGAGGAGTCCACACCAGTAGTGCTGGAGCCTTAGAATCGGTTCGGGAGGGAAGGCGAGCCTCGTGACCGTCAGATCTAGAAAATGTGCGGAGGGATTTTAAAATTCCTTTTGAATTGCATAGGAGTGTGGGAATCGCGATACGTGAACTCCCGAAAACTTGAAACGCCGAAACAATCTACACCATAGATCATAGGAAGGTATTTGACCATCCAATTCAGTGGAGAATAAAGTAAATCAATATTTTGGATTTCAGGGATTGTAGTGACAAGGAGTTGGAAGTTGTTGCATAGTGAACTTTCAGGTACCGAAAACCCAAAGTCCCAAAAACTGAAGTTCCGAAGTTCTGAAATCCCGAAGCCATCAGAGACTGAAGAATCGTAACAGGTTTTAAGGGTGACAGCTATGTTGTGGGCTCGGAGAGCAAGGGATCTGAATTTTTAGAATTTGGGAATTGAGGTGATAAAGAGCGGGAGTCGCTGCATCGTGAATTTCTGGTCATGAAATCCTGAAAGGATCTGGACCGTTAGATCCAACTCATCGAGGATTGTTGGATCTCATACAAGAAACCGTGCATCAGATTTCGGGGATAGGAGTGACAAGAGATTGGGAGTCACTGCATCGTGAACTCTCGAGTACCGAAGACCCGAAAACCGAAGTGCCGAAAACCCAAAATCTCTACCATAGTTGGCGACAACTGTGCTGTGGGCCCAGGGAAAAGAGGTCGAAAGTTCAAGAGTTAGGAGTCAGAGAGAGAAGTGAATGTGAGAACCTCTGGGGAACCAAAAGCCCTGAAATCCCGAAGTCCCAAAATTTTTGAAGGACATAAAAAAAAAATGAAAAATGAAGTCCTAAAATTATAGAGCCGTTAGAGCTCAGAAAACTTTGTGAAGCCAAAACGCTTTTTCGCTCACGTTGAATTATGAATATTGTGATTTTGTAAGGGTTAAGGCCTAACAAAATTTGGTTGATTGCACATTGTGTGTGAAAATTTCAACGAGTGTCAGGACAGTCGAAAACTGACGCCGAGTATAGAAATGGAAGAGGTGCGAATTGCCTCCATTTCAGAGGACGAAAGAGAAGGAAGAGATGTCAATCTAGGAGTCGAAGGATCGAAATCTAATGGGCATGGAAGAGAATTAGACAAGGAAGGGAACATAATTAAAATCATTGAAGGATTGCAAATAGATGCCTAGGCACGCTGAGTTGATAGCCAAAAGCTCGTGAAAGTCATGGTTTGGCAGGGTGAATTCAACTTAAAAATGTTGAAGAGCCTGGAAAGAATAGAAAAGAAATTAGAAAAAGAAAGTGACACAAGCAGATCAAGAAGTGTCAGAACCCCTGAGAGGAGAAGAAGATCGAGGAGTGGTAGCAGACATTACCGTCTCTCCCCGAAGCATTTTGGCAAGGAAACACATAGTAGTTCAAGCCTGTCCCCTACCAGAAAAGACCGAAAATCTGGAAAGGATGAATTCAAAGGGGAGATGAACAAGATTAAGCCTCCAACATTCGATGGAGAACATAAGAAGGAAGAAGCTACCAAGACATGGTTGCTTGGCATGAAGAAATATTTCCAACTGTAGAATTATTCCACCCACGCAGAAGGAAGAATTGCAATGTATCAACTGAAAGGAAAAGCATCCATGTGGTGGGATCAGTTTGTGCAAGTGCAGCACATCAGAGAGAAAGAGGTCACTTGGAAGGAATTTAAGAGGTATTTCGAGAAGAAATACCTGACTAAAAGATACTATGACAGAAAGATGAAGGAGTTCTTCAAACTCAAGCTGGGCAGCCTGACTATTGATGAGTATGAACGAAGTTTTCTAGAACTATTGAAGTATGTTCCATTCATCAAAGACGAGGCTGTCAAGATTCAAAGATATCTGAGTGGACTGCCACCTTCCATGGGTGACAAGATTTAGTATGACGATCCTAACACTATGGAAGAAACAATAAGAAGGTCGAAATTCTTGTATGAACAACAAGGAGAAAGGTCCATCCTTCATAAGGCTTAGAATGATCAGAGGAAGTTTAAGAAGGAACATAGGAAGAAGGGAAACAAGCCTTCCTTTTTCAAGAACAGTCCTTGGGGACAGTCATCCTTTAGAGAGCCTAGGAAAGTTGAAGGGAGTGAGCAGATGCCAAGGCCTCCACCTATGGAGTGTTGGGGCTGTAAAGGGAATCATAGGTATAGGGACTGCCCCCATAGAAAAGATAAAGTGAGAACTCTCCATATTGTTCAGCAGAATGAAACAGTGGAGGATATGGGCAACAGAATGCTGAGGATTTACGCAGCGCTGGACAGTAAACAAGAAGAATTTCAATCACACATGATTGAAGTGGAAGGTACGATCAACAACCGACCACTTATTATTTTAATTGATTCAGGGGCTAGGCATAGTTATGTATATCCTAGGGTGGTGGAAAGTTTGTGTTTATTAAGAAGAAAACATAAGAAGTCTTGGTTAGTCCAGTTGGCCATAGGGACCAAGAGGAAGGTCACTGAATTGGTTAAGTCCTGTTTAGTGGACATGAAAGGATTGAGCACTAAGGTTGAATTGAATATTCTACCTTTGGGCTCTTACGACTGCTTAATTGGGATGGACTGGTTGGACCAGCACCATGCCCTTCTAGATTGCCGCAATAAGAGGTTTACATTTCTGGACGAAGAGGGAAATTGGAAAACAGTCCAAGGAATTCCTAGAGTTGTGGCTGTAAGAGAAATCTCAGCCATGCAACTGAAGAAGTGCTACAAGATAAGTTGTCAATTATTTGCATCTTGGGTGGAAGAAGCATCCCGAGATGTAGTCTCGAATCTAGAAGACCACGAGGTACTCAAAGAGTTTGAAAGGATGTATTTCAGGAGGTACCTGGACTACCTCCGAAGAGGGACATCGATTTTTCTATAAATTTGATGGTTTGAGTAGCTCCAGTTTCGAAGGCTCCATATAGGATGAGTGCACCAGAGTTGAAAGAGTTGCAATTGCAGCTCAAAGAGCTACTATAGAAGGGATACATTCTCCCTAGCGTGTCACCTTGGGGAGCCCTGATCCTATTCGTGAAGAAGAAATATGGGACATTGAGGCTGTTCATTGATTTCCAACAGTTGAATAAGGTAACTGTCAAGAACAAGTATCCTCTGCCATGGATCGATGATCTTTTTGATCAATTGAAGGATGCGAAAATATTTTCAAAAATAGATCTCCGATTAGGATATCACCAAACGAGAATAAATGATGAGGACATCAGGAAGACTTCCTTTAGAACAAGGTACGATCATTATGAGTTCACGGTGGTTCCATTTGGACTGTCAAATGCACCTGTTGTTTTCATGTGCTTAATGAATGGTGTGTTCAGGGACTATTTGGACAAGTTTTTCATAGTCTTCCTGGATGACATCTTGGTGTATTCCAAGTTAGAGGAAGGAGAAGAATTATGCCACTCATGAATTAGAGTTGGCAGCAATCGTCCACGCCTTGAGGAAATGGAGACATTACCTCATGGGCAAGAGATTCGAATTGAGAACAAACCACAATGGTCTGAAGTATTTATTTGATCAGCCAACTTTAAATGTGAGGCAAACCAGATGGGTGGAATTTCTATGCAAATGTGACTTTGATATCAAGCATATCAAAGGGAAAGAAACTAAGGTGGCTGATGCACTTAGTAAAAAAGTGCACGAATTACATGCTACAGCCATTAGCATGTACAGGACTGAGATTAAAGACATAATTTTGGAAGCTGCAAATGTTGATTTGTAGTACAAAGGTCTAGTAGCAAAGATACGACAGAGTGAGAGACCATAGACCAAGGAAATTTACACCTTGGGAACTAATGGCTTACTTCTGTATAAAAACAGAGTGTATGTACCCAATGTTAGAGATTTGAAGCTGGCAATTCTGAAAGAAATGCACAATGTGGCTTATGCTAGGCATCCTGGATACCAGAAAACTGTGCCAGCAGTCAAAAGCCATTACTTTTGGCCGAGTCTAAAGAAGGAAATCGCTGAATACATCGCCAGATGTATGGAGTGCCAGAAAGTTAAGGCTGAGCATAGGCACCCAGCAGGGTTGTTGCAGCCTTTACCCATTCTTGAGTGGAAATGGGAAGTGGTGACAATGGATTTTATCATAGGATTGCCCAGAAAAAGCAAGCAACATGATTCAATCATGGTGGTGGTGGACAAGCTTACAAAAGTTGCCCATTTTATTCCACTAAAAACCACACATAGAGTAGCTGATGTTGCTAATATCTTTTTAAAAGAAGTTGCACGCTTGCATGGAATTCCTAAGACAATTGTGTCTGATAGGGACCCGAAATTCACCTCGAATTTCTAGAAGGGATTCAGAATGAATCTGAACTTTAGTACAACGTATCATCCCGAGCCTGATGGACAGACAAAGAGAGTGAATATAGTAATAGAAGACATACTGAGAATGTATGTGATGGATAAACCATCAAGGTGAGAAGTCTACCTGCATTTGGTAGAATTTTCCTACAATAATGGGTATCATGCATCGTTGAAGATGAGCCCATTCAAATCACTTTATGGAAGAAAGTGCAACACTCCAGTGAGTTGGGATAATTCAGCTGACAGAGTAGTAGTTGGGCCTGAACTGCTCAAAGAGATGGAAGATCAAATGATAAAAATTAAAAGGAATCTGAAAGTTGCCCAGGATAGGCAGAAAAGTTACGCTGATAGTAACAGAACCCATAGAGAATTCAAAGTGGCTAACCATGTTTTCCTTAAAGTGAAGACTAACAGGAGTTCCCTAAAGTTGGGAAGTTGCTCCAAATTGGCAGCAAGATTTTGTGGGCCATTTGAGATCCTGGAAAGGATTGGGCCAGTTGCATACATGCTTACATTACCTACATCTATGACTGTACATAATGTGTTTCATGTTTCACTTCTTAAGAAATATGTACCTGATGCTAATCATGTTATCAATTGGAATGTGATTCAGGTGGAACCAGAAGGTGTCCTGCAAGTGCATCCTGTGCGCATATTGGACAGGAAAAAAAAACATCTCCGGAATCGAGCTATAGAGCTTGTAAAGGTCCAGTGGACCTGGTATGGTCTTGAGGACGCGACATGGAAGCATGAAGATGTTATGCGGGCAGAGTACCTGCATCTTTTTGAAAATTTTTGAAAATCTTGCAGATGTTGTGTAAAGTTGCACTGAGGATAGTGCAGAAATAAGGGAGGGGGATTGTAGTGTCCCCAAGGCCGAGCCCAGTTGTAAATATGATGTATGAAATGAATTGTAAATATGTGTTATAGGCTGGTGAGCCAAGTTTGTATAAGCCAGTGGGCTTATGTGATTGTTAGGCTAGAGAGCCTAAGGGTTGGAGGCCAAGGGCCTGATTTTGTACTTGTATGTATGCAACGCATTTAATAAAATTGTAAACACCGCCAGGTGTAGACCGACCATGATGAATGAGTGAAGGGGGACTGAGCTTCCACAGAGTGGGCAAGGGATTAAGGTCTAGAAGGTGGGAAAGGGGGGGCTAAGTGTTATGCCTAGTGGGCTTCAGCCTTGGGAATAATATTTTAATATTATTTCAAGAAGGCAGAATAATTTCATGTTTTATCCTAAGTTCCTAACCACGAGGAGGGTGACAAGTCTCAACCCTGGTGCATGCGAATAAAATTACCAGGGTGAGCTGTGAGA
This sequence comes from Picea mariana, assembly GCA_032191745.1. NCBI lineage: Eukaryota > Viridiplantae > Streptophyta > Pinopsida > Pinales > Pinaceae > Picea > Picea mariana. The sequence continues at coordinate 47,114 of JASDQU010738375.1, read as the reverse complement.
GGGGCTCCTGCTCCCCATCGATTGGACGACCTGAGCATGTATGGGATTTGAGTAGTACTACGGACTCGAGTTCTGCAGAGAACCTTCGTGTGTCCCTATGATCCGAAAAGTCTATGTATGGCTCTAAGAAAACCTGTGTATACCTCCGTACTGAATCAGAAGCCTGTGATTGATTTTGAAAGAGTTGGATTCACCTCTGTTCTGAACCGAAAATCCTGTGTGGTGTCTGGGGAATCCGTGTGCATCATCTATCTAAAATGGAGCTTGTGCGTGAAGCCTCTGTCCTGAAGCCGTGACCATGAGACCATTCTTCCATTTCTGAACATGTTTTGAGGAATTCGGTGTCTGTATTTCCGTGGGTCATTGCAACTGCATAGTGCGGGACTACGTATGGCTTGTGACTAGTTGTGAAATAGTATCTCCAGGTGATAGTGGTGTTTGAGGTTGTATGAATAGGTGGTTTTGGCCTGTGAGCATCTCTCTCTAGGTGAGAGATTGCGCAGAGGAAGGAGAGGACTCTTGGAAGGAACCATGTAGCTTCCACAGAGCCTGGAGACTTCTGGTCCAGTTTGTTGCTATAACCCAAGGCAAGGGAGGGTAGCAACCGAAGGACTATCTAGGTGATAGAGAAGGTGTATACTCCTGGGGTGGAACAGGCATCTGGGGAATGAGTTTTTGTGGGAAATGAGTGTGAGTGGTTCCTGGAAGAGAATCCCTTCCTTATGTCTGTGTGTTGTTTTCCCTGTAACCCCAGCCTAGCCTAGGATTCCTTGTCTCAGGGTGGAGCTTAGTCCCAGCTCGGGGGTGACCCACTGCTGAGCTTGATGAGCAGTGCGGTCTAAGGCTGGGAGGTTTGTGGAAGGCCTACACTTGGTTGGTGGAATATACCACAGTTAAAATATAAGTATCAAATGATGCTTTAATTATGTTTTTGTATCTCTGTGCATTATAATCATCATGTATTCTGCTGTGCATATCAATTTAATGTTAATGTTATTGATTGTTTATTATAGCAGTAAATAATATGTTTACTCTAAGCTTAAATGCATTTCTTTTCTTAAATGCAAGTGGATTATATAATGCCTGTATGAGTTATGTACAAAGCGGTGTTATAAATTTCTTTTAAGAGCGATTAAGCCTTGGTAACCGAAAAGTGGTGCTACAACCTGTACCTCTAAACCCAGGTCATCATTGTTTGACTTCTAGCATCTCCAAGTGGGATTTGTTTGGTTGTCCTTCTAGTAGTCTGCCACTTTTATCAGGCTCGCCTGTGTGGCTGGGATGCTGAAAGTATCAACCCAATCCTTGTGCTGCAGTATTGATAGTTGTTGCCACGAATCTTCCCAGAAAAGATTTTCCTTCCCATTTCTAATTTCCCAAAAGGCATGAATTATAATAAGATGTCGGTTCTTCTTGGCATCAACCCAAATTAGGGAGCCAGGATTGTCCCCATTCCAACTGATCAAGTTTCTCTCCAAAGTGTTAGGTGTGTACTTCCTCCTCCAGAGCTTGTCCCATAGGTCTTGGGATCTTTTGAGCCATCTCTACTAGATCTTAGCACTTAGGATTTTGTTCATGGCTGAGGGATCCCTAAAACCAAGACCTCTTTATGCTTTGGGTTTGAAAAGTTTGTCTCGGTTGATGAGTGCTAGGTTCTTCCCTATTTTGAGGCCTTGCCATAGGAAATTCTTTTGCAAGGTTTTGATGGCAGTCAGGACAAATTTTGGGGCTGCAAGAGTTGAAAAGGTGTAAATAGGTAGAGCTTGAAGCACGACTTTGAGGAGAATGAGGCGGCTAGGGAGATTGAGGGCTCGGTAGATCCACAAAGTGAACCTCTTAGAAAAAGAGGAGAGGAGAGATTGCCACAAGTTGTTTCTAAGGGAACTATCTAGCAATGGGATTCCAAGTCATTTGGATGGAAGGGAGCTTCGGGTGAAACCAAGGATATCAGAGATATGGCTCTGAATAGGGATAGGGGTATTGAAGAAGAAAATATGGGATTTGTCTTTGTTAAAGTCTAGTCCTGAGGAATCACAGAAGGTTTGGAGGATCAAGAGGAAGGTGTGATCTTTCAAAACAGTGGGGGAGCCCATAATCAAGGTGTCATCAACAAATTGGTTGTGAAATATCGGGGGAGAAATACCAGGCAAGGGGAGACTAGTCAAAGATTTGTTCTCTATGGCAGCATGGATAGAGAAACTGAGACCCTCGGCCATGATAATGAACAAGAACGGGGACAGAGGGTCGCCTTGTCTGATTCCTCTGGAAGGAGAGAAAGGCTTGGAGGAGACTCCATTAACCAAGATTGAAAATAAGGTAGAGGAGGTAAGATTTAAGATTCAGTCTACGCAGGATAGGTCAAAGTCAAAGGCCAAGATAATAGCATGAATGTATTCCCAGCTTAACTTGTCAAAATCTTTGGATAGATCTAGTTTTAAGAGCATACCTAGCGTGCGAGACTTCTGCAGGGAGTGAATTACTTCATGTGCAAGGATGACGTTGTCCAGGATTTGCCTTCTTTCCATGTAACCCGATTGCTCTGGCAAGATGATTCGTGGTAGGATGGGCTTTAATATTCTGGTGATTACTTTGGTTAGGAGCTTGTAGATGACATTGCAAAGAGTGATGGGTCAGAATTGATTAGGGTGATTGACCTACCCTTCTTTGGGAATGAGGGTGAGGAAATTTGAATTGAGTGCAGGGAGGACTTTCCCTTAAATTATGGAGTCTTCAATCATTTCCCATACCTCTTCCCTAATCGTTTTCCGACAGTGATGGAAGAAGTCTCTAGTAAAGTCATCTGGACCCGGGGATTTTCCTTTGGGGGTTTCCTGAAGTGCTTGATCTACTTCCTTAAGAGTGATGGGCCTGAGCAAGGCCGCATTCTACTCCTGAGTGATTAGGGAGGGCATGCGTTGTGTAACCTTGGTGATGTCTTGGGATCTATTCGACTAATGCTCTATCAGGAGATCCTTATAATATGCAACCAGTTCTTTTTTGAGATCCTCGTGAGAATGGATGATTTGACCAGTGTTGAAGGTTAACTGAGTGATTCTATTGGTGTGTCATTGTTGAAGGGTGGATCTGTGAAAAAACTATGTTACGGTCGCCCTCCTTGAGCCACTGGATGCGATATTTTTGTCGCCACAAAACTTCTTCTTGGGCTTTCTGAATCTCCACCTGGTGGCCTATCAACGCTTCCTGGGTTTTAAGATCTTCGGAGAGTCCATATTCTCAGATGTGTCATTGAACCTTTCTCATTTGTTTAGTCAACTATCTTTGGGATTCAAAAATGTTTCCAAAGGTTTGCCTGCTCCATAGTTTAAGTTGTTGCTTGAGATTCTTGAGCTTTTGTTGGAAGTGGTACATCTTGGAGCCGTGAGGTATCAATGCCTCCCTCCACCATTCGTTTATATTTTATTGGAAATCTGGGCGACTGAGCTAGAAATTCTCAAACCGAAAGGGTTTCCTCCTCGAGCTGACCATCACATCCATCCATAGCTGAATAGGCCAGTGGTCTGATCCGTGAAAATCCAAAATACTTGCCTCTAGATCTATGCCTTCCATTAGGAGGGAGTCTGAGATGAGGAAGTGATCCAACCTACAAGATATTTGATGTGTTCTAGTTCTCCTATTTTTCTAGGTGAAGAGGTTGTTGGAGGTTTCCAGATCGATTAGGTTTGTGTGGTCTAGAAGACTTTGGAAGTCGCTGGATTCTTGCTCCAGGGGTGTTATTCCCCCCTTTTGTCATCTAGGTTGCGAATCAAGTTGAAGTCACCTCCCAAAAGCCATCTTCTTTCCTTGGTTAAGGTAGAAAGGTATTCTAGATTTATTAAGAAGGCCTACTTATCCATGGAGATAGCCAACCCATAAACATTGGAGAGGTGGCCAGGTTTGTTGGATCCAATGAGCCTGTAGTCGGTTGTGATAGACCATCTGGTTGTGATGATGTTTTCAAAATCGTTGTGATAGGGTTCCAAAGTATAGAAAGGCCACCTGTTGTTCCCGTGGCCGTTGTATATGTCACTTTCCATTTCTTCCAACAGTAGGGGAGAACCCTATCCATGTCTTCTATTGCACACTTTGATTCTTAGAGCATCATTATATCAGGTTTCTCTGCTAGAATCAGATCTCATAGCATTTTTTTCTTACTATGACCATTGAGACCTCGTATGTTCCAGGAGAT
>JASDQU010738374.1:239420-260814 GCA_032191745.1 Picea mariana | reverse complement strand
ATATACCAAGGAGACATTTTCATTTTGAATCATCTTGTACTTGAACATTTAAGTGGGGTAAAAGGAGGTTGCCCCCTCGAAGAGGCTTATTATCTGAAATTATCTCTTTTTCAAGGCGTTGAGTACTTTTTCTGAGGATTTTCTATGCTATATTGATATTTGGTTCTTAACAAACCCACTTCTTATTCTTCCCATAAATGACACCTTGAACCACCACAAATGACCTATCGAAGGCATCCTTTGCCAATTAGGTATATAGGTAACACTAACATTCTTGAGCACTAGGTATGGGTCTCGGGGCCTTGACATGGTCAAGGGAGGAAACATGAACTTTAGGCCTTAAAGGAAGATTTCAACAAGCCAGGGCCAATAAGGATGCCTCATATAACCACACAAGGCCTTCTGAGGGTATTCCAACCTATGGTTGGGGATGTCGATGCCACTAGGTGTTTTTGAGTAGTAGGTATGTGTCTCAAGGTCTTGGAAATGATATAGAGAAGAAGGCCATGCCTTAGGTTCTAAAGAAAGCTTTGATTTATCTATAGCCATGAAAAATGCCTCAAAGTACCACACATAAACTCCATAGGGGTATCCTTGGCCTATGCAACTATGCAACTATATGCAACTATGTGCAACTATGCAACTATATGCAACTATATGCAAATATGCAACTTTTCCAACTATATGCAACTTATGCAACTATATGCAACTATGCAACTATATGCAAATATGCAACTTATCCAACTATATGCAACTTTATGCAACTTTATGCAACAATGCAACTTATGCAACTATATGCAACTTTATGCAACAATGCAACTTATGCAACTATATTGCAACAATTTCGTATGCAACTATATGCAATTATATGCAACTAACTAAAACTATGCAACTATATGCAACAATGCAACTTATCATGTTTTTTAGTGACAATATGCAACTATATGCAACAATGCAACTTATCATGTTTTTTAGTGACAATATGCAACTTTATGCAACACTGAAACTTATGCAACTATATGCAACTATGAAACAATGCAACTATATTGCAACTATATGCAACTGTGTTGGTACCAAAAACATATATTGGCACGATAACTTTCTTGTTTTAACAAGTGTAGGTACCACTTCTTATTTTAACGAGTGTAGCTACCACCAAATAGGTATCTGTCGGATCTATCTTCCTCTAGTGATGATCAAGATATACTAAGAGAGGTTGAAAGTGAGACGTGTTGTACTAGATCTACCGGTTCTAGATCAACTAGATCTGAAAAGGTAATGAAAAGATTTCGTATACGGATGCAATTTTGTATTGCCAGCGGAGGGTCATGTAATTATGATGTTGAGAGAATAGGTGGCATTGAGTTTCCCTTGAGGTATAAACATCTAGTGCAACGATGGGCACCTAAGGAGCTACCTAAAGAGGACACAGATTTCTTCATCGGTGGGAGGATGTATCGCATTGCTCCTTCGTCCTTGCATGGATTGAGCTTATTTTCCATGGATGGAATAAAGGTCATCTATGGCACTGTAAATTAATTGATGGAGTATGTCGTACCATTATACAAATACAATCACTGCCTGATGTTGGTCCAATATACGCAAAGTATGCAGAGATACAGAGTTGCCGCAAATTATATACAACTAGTAGATAACAATCAAAATAAAGGGGCAACTATGTATATTGATGGAAGGCCAAAAGCTACTGGAAACATTATGGGCTTTATAAATAGTACACAACCAGTGACAACAACTAAGAAACCGAATTGCATATTTGAGGGATGCGAAGGAAATCGTATATTTGTATGTGCAACAAAAACAATAGTTCCAGGTGAAGAGTTGTTGATCAATTACAACTTAAATAGAATATATGGAGGGGGTGCGACTATGGGGGTAAATATCTTACAAACCATTCAACTCAACCTTTAATCAATCAATTTTTTACTGCATATATTTCATTTTTCATTATTTATTTTATGATATTACTGCAATATTTCATTTTTTTAATCTTACAATTACTTTCATAACTCTTTTTGATTAATTTATTGTGTCAACATCTATCCAGGGTGACCGTGAGATATCACATGCTACATATGTCCAGGGTGACTGTCGAAAGGCACCCATTGTGCCTCAATAGGTAAATGTTAAATACACTAACAACTTATGACTACAACAACTAAATTTCTGAAATTTCATTATTTTTTTTTTTGATATTACTACAATATTTCATTTTTTTAATGTTACAGGTGAATTTCATAACTTTTATTGATTGATTTATTGTCTCAACATTTGTCCAGCGTGACCGTGGCAGAAAATCACCCGCTACATCTATCCAGGGTGACTGTGGAAAGGCACCCGTTGTGCCTCACCAGGTAAATGTTAAATACAGTAACAACTTATGACTACAACAACTAAATTTCTAAAATTTCGTTATTTTTTTTCTGATATTACTCCAATATTTAATTTTTTAAATGTTACAAGTGAATTTCATAACTTTTGTTGATTGATTTATTGTGTCAACTTCTATCCAGGGTGACCGTGTCCGAAAATCACTCGCTACATCTGTCCAGGGTGACCATGGAAAGGCACTCGTTGTGCCTGACCAAGTAAATGTTAAACACAGTAACAACTTATGACTACAACAACTAAATTTCTAAAATGTTGTTATTGTTTTTATGATATTACTGCAATATTTCATTTTTTTAATGTTGCAGGTGAATTTCATAACTTTTGTTGATTGATTTGTTGTGTCAACATCTATCCAGGGTGACCATGTCCGAAAATCACCCGCTACATCTGTCTAGGGTGACCGAGGAAATGCACCCACTGTGCCTCACCAGGTAAATGTTAAATACAGTAACAACTTATGACTACAACAACTAAATTTCTCAAATGTTAAAGTTCATCTCATTAATTTTATTCATCAATGTATTGTGGCATGGTCAACGTGGGAAGGCTCCCACTGAGGATATTGATGAGGACAAAATATTTTATTCAACTAACCCAATGGCAATTGTAATGAAGGCCTTGAAGAAGGCTAGCATAGAATATCTAGGTTTGCTTAGCAAAAGACCCTTAACACAGGAGGACAGGGCAAGAATTGTAGAGCTACAAAATATAACAACTAATTTTGGGGTAAGTGGCATCTTCACATATTTTTATCAGCTATGACAGTTTCATATTCATTTTTTTGTTTTATATTTTGTATATGATCTGATAAAGTAAAGTTTTCAATTTTTGGGAGTTTTTAAACCCCGTGCGTTGGGAACCTGTTGATCCTGCAACTGTTATAGGTAGCAGTGACGGTCCAATGCAAAACAAATGCCGACATAGCAAAGTGTAAGTGAGGCTTTTTGAGCCTCCTGAGGTTCCTCTCGAATCCATTGATGAGCGAAATGATTTTGATTGGCATGACACGCTGGAGCATGATGAGTCGGAGCCTGGGACTCCACATGACTATGTAGAGGAACGTACTGTAGATGGAGAGGATACTATTATGCATGGAGTAGAATGAATTAAAAGCACCAGATCACTAGATGTCACCTTTCTAGTGGATGATGCATGTGTTCCGATCAAGATTCAGAAGATTGCAGGTAATTGTTAATTAATTGATTCATTTTTTTCATGAAATTGAAATGGACATTTGTTGAGATTATTATAAATTAATGGATAACACGTTTTTGCAGGAAACAATGTTTTCTATAGAAACTTAAATGACAAAGTATTGGAGTTGTTTGGCCCCACCATTTGCACAAGGTGGAATAGCCAAGATAGCAAAAAGAAAGATGATTTAATAGACCACATGGTAAACTTGTTCGACAACACTTTCAACAAGAAAGTGGCTACAAAGTTAGTCGGCGAGAATTTAAAATATATCAGGGCCCAGTATAGGGAGAAATTGCAATTAGACCTCAAGTACGAGCACCCTCCCATGGTTCCAGAGAAAGAGTGGAAGGCCCTTATAGAGGATGCAAAGGAGAACTTGTTTAAAAAACAAGGAAGACATCCACGAGCTGGTCAAACAAGGTACAACACATGTCATATTATCAGTGAAATATGATCATTTATGTTTTTCTTTCTTGTTTTAAGTAACAATTCTGATATCTAATTTTTTTCAAAAATTCCATATGTAGGCTACCAGACACCTCCAAAGCAACCAAGTCCAGAGTGGAAAATCACGGCCAGCATATACTAGGCTAGGGTGGCTATGGAAAACTAAAAGCCCAAATAGTAAGATTTAAATGATTAACTATGGTTAATATTTATTTAACAGTAGCGAACAAATATATGTTTTTGTTATTGGTATTTTTAATGGTGTTATGCATTGCAGTTAAATATGTTCGATACTGCTGCCACCGAGGAGGACCTGAAGCTTGGTTACAGGCATGGTTTTAAAAGTGTGATTGAATATAGAAAAATCTTGGGCTAGACTCCTATCTCCCCAACCATGCAGGTAAATCAAATGAATAAGGAAACCGCAGTAGCATGCTTGTAAAGTCTATTCATATTTTATTATATCACCCTTAACTAAGTATTTATGTTTGTTTTCAAGAAACAGTGCTACCGTAGTAGTGAACCTAGTGGTATTCAGCAGACACCACATCATACAAGGGTGCACATGTCTAGTGATAGTGTAGAGCAGAGTACCCATTCCGATATGTATGCTTTAGAATTAGAAACATTTACTGTGATTGTAGATATTTATTTCCTGACTTATACTTATATATTATCTTCTCAAAATTGAAGAGCATGTAGCTCAGGAGGGTGAACTACGAGAGGAACCAAGTGGACAAGAAATTAACACACCATCTGTCACAGCTACACAGACAGGTAAAGAGAAATAGTGTAATGTTAATCAAAATAATGAATTAGTTATTTCAATTATATTTCAACATATCGATACTTATATATTATCTTCTCAAAATTGAAGAGCATGTAGCTCAGGAGGGTGAACTACGAAAGGAACCAAGTGGACAAGAAATTAACACACCAACTGTCACAGCTACACATACATGTAAAGAGAAATAGTGTAATGTTAATCAAAATAATGAATTAGTTATTTCAATTATATTTCAACATATCGATATGATCATTTCCATTGTTGCAGTTCACGACACTGAACAGATGCCTCGACGCCCTTCTTAGCGACATACCAGAAGTATGGTACATGAGCACACACAAACAATAGAAGGACGGTGCACATGAAATACAATGTTCTTGGATGATTATGATACCCCAATTGTCAATTTTATGAATGTAAAAAAACATAAATCAAAGAAAAATTAGATGTATAAATTCATGACTTGTTTTTGGATGTTTATCGGTGTTTATATGTTCATATGCTTCAATGTTTATATGTTCATATGTTTTGATGACTATCCTAGTTATGCATGAATGTCTATATGTTTTCAATATAAAGAAAATCATTTGTTGGGTATGGGGAATTGAGAGCGATGTGAGGGAGGGGAGGGGCCATATGAGCTTCCACCTTCATGTGGTTGGACCTGTTCAGTAGAGAATAACCTATTCTCGAAACAAAGAGAAGCTCATTAAGGTATGCGACCACATAATTTTTTCTATAGTATTTTACATAACTAAATTCATGTTTATTTGCTTATTAATTATTTACTCATATAAATAATTTGTCTTTTATGATTCATGCAGGTCTTGGTGATGTAAATGCATCTCGTGGACAAATCTTATCAAGTTTTATGGGATAATGGATCTGGTGAAAGGACAATGCAAATGTAAGGGTTTTGACGTGTTTTTAAAGTAGGCTTTATACTAGTAAAAGTTCACAATCCTCATGAAAGAATACAATTGCATTTTTGGTAGACAAGCATCAATGTTTTTAACAAAGTATGAATCATAGATTGTGAGAAAAACCTTTTTTTGTATTCTTACATTGACCAATACAACTATAACATATTTTTAGTACAAAATCTTAACCACACACACATATGAACCTAAGTAAACAAATGATAGAATATAAAGGGAGAATATGTACTGATAGGAGTGAATGAAGATAATAATATGAATAATGGAGTGGAGAATGCACTATAGCCTTGAATTGAATTATACTTGCATCCAACATGTCTCATTGTAATGTATGTTGTGATAGTTGTGTCTTCTCACTATAATGTATGTTTCTATGTCCATCATGGGATTCCTAGAGCACCACCTATCATTCATGAAACAACACATAGTAGTCAAAAATTCCATCCATTACTAATTGTTGGGCTCTAAAGATGTCCTAAAAACAACCTTAGTTTAACATTATTTTATCAACCCGAGGATTAATCTTCTATTTCAAGAATATCAGCAAAGTCTATGCAGATAGCTCGTAGAGGCTAAATCCGTGTAGCAAATCTAAGTTTATCAACAATCAAGTTCCTCACACATTCATTAAGTTTCTAAAGCTAAGATCCTAATGAACATGATTGAAATCTGATCTATAATGTGCTATGAATTGAAGGCATGAATTAAATTTTTGAATTGATCTAATTAAGGGACAAGAATTGAATCTGATATTAAAGGCATGAATTGATCTAATTAAGAAACAAGAATTGGATCTATAAAAACAAGCCTATTGATGACTATCTAATCTACTGGAAAGAAATAACCGAATATTGTAAGTTGAGACATAACAGTAATTGAACAACAAATGCTAACTAAGTAGAAGGAACAACAAATGCTAATTAAGCGAAAGAAACAACAAATGTTAATTTAATGGAAAGGAACAACAATTTCTATTTTAATTGAAAGGAACAACGCATGTGAAAATGAGAGGAACTGTCAGGCAGTAAACTACATCAATTGGAATAGTAATCGACAACATTCAAAGGAAAGCATCTATCTTCTACAAGCAAATAGTATCAAAACATTAACACGCTTATGCATTATCATCACGATGATAAAAAGGATTTAAAGTTTGAAACATAAATCAAACTGATAAAATACAGATTAAGACAATAACTCCTTCAGACTAGGCCCTCGGTCCTCAAAAGCACTGCTACTAGGAACTCAGTATACAAAAATGATGGAAATGTTCAAAATCTTTATTAATTCCATAACTGAGACAACATTTACAGAAATTGTTTGCGCAAAGTAATTCTGAATTCTGAATTCTTAGATACAATTATTCGATTGTTCTTTACAGGATTCACTACTCTTTATATATTACAAAATATGGGTAAATCGAGATATCCTCAGGATCGCTATTACTATTTTTGAAGTTTACAAAATATAGAACTAATCTCTCTTGAAACTACTCTACGCTCCATATATTTAGCCTCCAATAGCTTGCGCATCTTCGAAATATCTTCTGCTATCGTGAGTTTACCAAGATTTACCCATTCCTGTATCAAAATCAAACAATTCCAACCATATTTTAGAATTTATGAACTTCAACTAAATGATAGTTCTAGAAGACATTTTAGTCATTTCCTATCCTATTTTATTCTTAAGTAACAAAAGAGTCAGTCAAGATGATGTCATAAATCATGGAAATGAGGAGAATATCTGTACCTTTTCATAACCCAACATACCCCCCAGCTTACCTTCTTGCATGTCCTCATGAAAGCTAAGTTCTTACATGCAAAGAAGTGATGTTGTAAGGAGGAAAAGTTGTTTCACAAGGTGCCCTGAACCCATTCTTTCTTCTGAGTTCGCCAAAAGCAATGTCTTCCCTATTTTTATTAATTTGATAATCTCTCTGGTAATCCTCTAGAGGAAACCAGATAAGAGGGGGATTATATATACACCCAATCCAGACAGGTCCTTCCTCGTGGTTCATTCTGGCATAGCTTTCTATTCTGAAGGTGGCTGCAAAGAAGTTCTTGAAACCGAAGGGCTCTCTAAACCTTACTAAAACTGGGGAGACATCAAATCTTAACTTGGAGCCAACAAGAGATTCTTCTTTGATTTCTCTTAAATATGTTATGCTTGATCATATAACCTATTGATGAAGAGGACCTAAAGAGATTTTCACTCCTTCCGCTTTCATGAATGTCTTATGTCGCATGATAGGTGGAAAAGACTTTGGTGGTTCCCCCCTGACCCAGAGATCTAACCCATTTTCTCTCTTCATGAAAGTTTTGTAAGCCTTAGACCACCTGACTTGATTTTTAGTGAAGAATAGGAACTCTTGCAATTGGATGTCCCCAATAAAGGGACCAGGATTATCTCTGCTTTCGTCTTCCAAAATGAAACCATGGAAGTACAGTTCACACAGGAAATATTGTACTTTATCTTCTTGCTCCCTAAAACAAGACACAAACTCAGAGATAGTGGTGAATTTAATAGGTTTACCTACTCAAATAGCTTTCACCCTCAGTAACAAGTAGCGTTCTAATAAAAACAAAGTATAATTGGTAGAAGGAGCTCTACAATCTATTGCATCAGTGTAGATATCACAAATCTCTTTGATTTGCTCCAAAGATTTTTCCAGATGAACTTGTACCTTCTTTGTCTTCCCTTGAGCCTTAGTCAGCTCAGCATACGTCTCATTTTCCATGGATGACATGGTTTTGAGTTGTTTAAAAACTCTTTGGTTCTCTTTCATGGTCACCATTTCATCTCTAGTATGGGTCAAGGCCTGTTGGGCTTGTACCAGTTCTGCTTCTAGTCTTTCAATGATGGCATTTTGATCCTGAAACTGAGATACCTCTTCAGTCTAACAGGTTGCTTCATTTATTACTGGAATTATTGTCTTAGTTTCTACATTTGTGGTCTCCAGAGGAGTGGAAATTACTTCCTTAGGTTGAGCAGTTGTTCCTCCTAGAATTTCTAGTTGAGCCTCTATTTCATATGCTCCCAAAGGAATTTCCTCTTCATTTTGAACAACTACCCCTTCTGTTGTTGTAGTCTCAGTACAAAGTTCCATTTCTATTGTTTCTTCAAAGATATGTAGCTCTGTCTGTGTTCCTACAGAACTTGTTTGGACTACCCTCCTAAGAAGAGGGTTCCTTCCATGTGGTCTATGTCTTTTGGTCTTCTTTCTTTCATGGATCTTATTGGTTTGCTCTAGTTGTTTTCTTAATTCCTTGATAATTTCCTTAAGCTTGCCAACTTTCTGCTTTAACACTTTAATCTTTTTAACCCTTCTCTTCAACAACTTGTTCTCATGTTTTAACTTTCTAATTATGTTGTGGCTTTTTCCTGATCTTTGTTTCTGTGAGCTGTCAGGATTTTCCTCAACTTGATCTGTCAATAGTGGCTCTTCTACTTGCCCTACCAGGGTATTTACCTCAGTATGAGGTTTTTCTTGTGTTGTATCATCTGGGAGTGACATCTCAGTGCCAAGGAAATCTTCAGTCGGGTTCGAAGGAGAGGTTGGCGCCTGGTTTTCTTCTGTCTTGTTTGTGTCTCTGCTAATTGAGGTCCCTAAACTCTCTAAAACATGAGCTATCTCTACCTCATATATTTTCAAAAATTGTTCTATGAGGTGTCCCAATGGTGGTTGGGTATCTTACTGGTTGTTTCGTTGTGGTGTTTGTTATGTCTTCTCAATTCCCTGAACATCTCTCTGTAAGGGCTGCTCTGTTAGGTCCTGAATTTCTTCAGGTTGTTCTGTTGTATCAGGAATTTCTTCAGGCTATTCTGTTGTATCCTGAATTTCTTCATGACCTCTTATCCGTATGCTTCTTCTTTTCTCTTCAATGGGAGCTTTAGGAGCAGCCATTTCTATTTTTCTCTTCCTCGTTGATTCCTTTCCTTGTGAGGTCTGAGTCTCTACAAATTGGATAGGGTCTGCCTCGACTTCAGGTTGAGGAGGAGGAGCTTCCATTTGGACAGTAGGTTCCCCTTCCTATGCTACTTCAATTCCGTGGGTTGGGTCTTCATGCTGTAATTCAGGTTGCTCTAATTGTAAGGGCCTATTGGCCTCAATAATATCCCCCCAGGTCATTTGAGTTTGACTTAGGGCCTTATTTACTATCAGTTTTACCAATCCATGGTGGTTGATGACAGTAACGGGATCTTTTGCCTTATGTGTTCTTATAGCGACCTCATGTAACATAGCATTTAGAAAAAATGGTAAATTGATTACTAACCATTGTTTGAGCGAAGCTAGTAGTTTGAGGTGGCGTGGGAGGATCACATCATATCTTCCGTCGCAGGTGATATACCTCTGTATGACACCTGCCAATTCTTTCCAGGGTTCACTGAGAGTGTTGGGGTTAAGTCCCTTTCCCTTTTTATCTAATTCCTCTCCAGGGTATACGAAGGATTCTACAGCTTATGTAAGCGGTGTATATCTTCTAGACCATTATATTCCTGTGTTAGGAAGGCCGATAAACTCTGCTACAATTTCTTGAGTGACTGGAATTCGTATATCTCGAACCATGGAGGTTTCTCCCTGCAATTTCTGAAAGAATTCTATCATGATGTATGTATCATATCCCTGCAACCGATTGAAGTACTTCGTCCACCCAGATGATGTAGGATTTCTCTTGCATGCTCAATTTCCTGTAAGAGTGTTGGTTCCCGTCGCACACTTCGGCCTCCCATATTTTTGTAAGAAGGTGAGGACGACTAACGTTCCTTGTTGCAGCTTAACTCAACCATATTTTTGAAAACAACAGACATAGCAAATATAGAACGACATTGTGTGTATATAGAAAAATGTGCATTTTCATAATTAATACATTCATTGAAATATATCGGTAAATGTGTCGGGCATCTACCCCCCCATAAATAGAAAGTTCGACCTTGACCTTCAAATGTACGAGTGTAATAATGGTGGGGAGTGACTGTGAGGTGCGATTGCTATGCCGTCGTTTTCACTCGAAAAAACAATCATTAATAAATTTCAATCAAGCACTTTAACGGTACTAACAATAATGATCACTATGTGTGGGAAATTCAAATTATTGTACCCATGGTAGAAACCGTTTGAGGAAAAGGATTCCGAATGATTTTAAATTTGTTCACATGTTAAAATTTTCCACAAATCATAACGTTGTTACTCTCCCCTTTTTTTTATTAGATATATTTGGAATGATAGCCTCAATGTTTAGAAAAGGAAATATAAAAAACACTAAAACTTGGCGTATTTAAGGTATACTAAGATACCACAGACAGAGCCACTGCTACCAGCAGGCGTCCATAGCCTCGACAAGGTTGCCTTTTAACCCATAGATGAGCCTGTATCCTTAATAAATGGTTTGAATTTCCTTTTCCAAATAAGACCATTTTCTTGGTTTGGTAGCCAGATGATGATAATGCCACTCACTATATTATAACCTAAGTAAACAAGTCAAATCATGATGAGATCTCTTGTCCTTTGACGAAAAATTTCCAAAGGCCACATATCTAACTTATACCCTTATACAAGAGATCAACAATCAAAACAACAATCGTTCTTTTTAAAAGGAACAAAAAAGGAGCCACAATAAGAAAAAAATCGTGAAAGGAACAACAAAGGAACAACAATCGTTCTTTTTAAAAGGAATAGCAAAGGAACCACAATAATAAAAAAATCGTGAAAGGAACAACAATCGTTCTTTTTAAAAGAAACAACAAAGGAGCCACAATAAGAAAAAAATCGTAAAGGAACAACAATCGTTCCTTTTAAAAGGAACAACAAAGGAGCCACAATAAGAAAAAAATCGTGAAAGGAAAAACAATCCTTACTTACTTCTTGGTAGAAGGATTATTTTGAAGGCGGATGATGTTAAAGTCGTAGTCGGTGTCCATTGACCAAAAAGGGATACCTAGACCTATCGATGGTAATTAAAGTGACAGTGCCATTATCATGAACTTCATTAATTTCATATGGTCCCAACCACCTTGTCTGTAATTTTCCAGGAAAATCCTGAATCTGGAATCATAGAGGAGTGCCCAATCACCTTTCTGGAAGGATTTCTTCTTGATATGTACATTTTCATATAGATTTTTTTTTTAATCTTAAAGGAAGCGTGGCAATATCGACGATAGTTCATCGCAAGGCAAGGATTATTTTTGAACAAGCGTGAAAATAGAGACAAAAGTTCGTCGCACTTTGCCACAATTTTGCGTCGCACATATAGCATCTGTGTCGTAAGTTTTGTCTCTACCAAACGTTTTCATCGCTATTGCCACGCTTTTTCGTCACAACTTTCCACAGTTTTGTGTCACACGTATGGCATCTGCGTCGTAATCTGTTGGTAATTTTTTTACCTTGGCACAGTTTGTCATCCCTATTGCGACGAAGTTTCGTCGCAATTGCCATGCTTTATACAGGAATCCTATCTTGATGGTGATGACACGTGGAGGGCTAATTTCGTCGTTGTTTCCACGAACACCTAGTTCGTGGATATAGCAATGAAAAATAGTCTTTGCTTTCGTGGAAAGTGTGATGGATATGTGTGGCAATACAAACGAAAAACCATGGAAAATTTGGTGTTATGTATTAGTGTTCATTGAATATTCCATAGAGTCTTTGACAAATTTTTCCAAGTTTTAAGCCTCATTTCTGAGTTTTTGGGAAGGGTGTCACTCCTCTATTGTGTACACCAAAGTGTTGATCTAGGATCAATTCTCCCCTATAGTGTATACCAGAGCACTATAACACTCTGTCTGTTTGGAAACAGAGTATTGATCTCCTTTTCTGGGTTTTTCTGCCCCTTTTTGCTCACTTTTTCTCAGTCTAATCCTGAGGAGATTTTTGCTCAGAGACCTTTGAATACTCTTGAATGATTTTTGCTAAGAGTTGGGCATTTATCATTCATTTATGTTTATCCTTTGAGTTTGAAAATTTTCTCTTAGTTGTGATCCCCTTGGGTTAACAACATGCCTTTGTTATTTTTTCCTTTTGAGTTTATCTGATCTTCATCTCGTAAAACTTTCAGATTGCTTGATTGTTTAGGATTGTTCATCAACTAAGGTTTGTAAATATTTTTTGGTATCGAGCCTTCTTGTCTTCATTTGAAACATCTTTCTTTTCTGGATGATTAGAAATCTTATGACAACCTAGCTTAATATATGTTTCTTGTTTCTCATCATATATTTGTTGCTCATCATGAGGACTGGAAGAAGAAAAGTAATTCAGGATTCAAGAAGAAGGGGTTTAAACCCTCAAGGTTTAATAACCATGGGAAGGGTTCTAAGATGAGACTTCCTACTAAAAGTGTATATCAGTAGGATTTCCCCTCTTAGAGTGGAAATAAACCCTTTGGAGCAGCCTTAGGTAAGACTGATAACACAAAAAGATAACCCTTGAAATGTTGGGGTTGTGGAGAAGAACATTTGTTGAGGGACTGCCCATATAGGAAACAAAACAATAGGAGGGTATACAACATCCAAAATGCTACCACAATCAATGATGTGGCTAGGAGCATGACACAAATGTATGCATCCTTGGATAATAGACAAGCTAGCCACCAAGCTTCAGTGGTGGAGATGGAAGGTATGATTGCCAACCATCTAGTTTCCATTTTAATTGACCCTGGTTCTAATTTGAGTTATGTTTTCCCTCAAACTGTTGAGAAATGTAAATTGCAACAATTTAAACATGTTAAATCATGGTTGGTACAACTATCCACTAGAACCAAAAGAAAAGTAGAAAATGTCATACTAGCGTGTCAATTCATTATGAGTGGATTTCCCACCCAAGAAACATTAAGCATACTCCCTTTAGGATCTTATGACCTGCTGATTGGAATGGAGTGGTTGGTTTCCCATAAAACCAAGTTGGATTGTTACAATAAAACTTTGGAGTGTAAAAATGAAGAAGGGAGAAAGGTAACCCTACAATGGATTTAAAATCTTGTCTCAATGAGACAAATATCAACCCTTCAATTGAAGAAGTATTGCATAAAAGGATGCCCTTTATATGAAATACAAGTGATGGAATTTGGTGAGGACAACAAAACAAGCCTAGAAGGCCATCCCATATTAAGAGAGTATAGATATATGTTTCCAAAAGAGGTACCAGGTCTACCCCCAAGAAGATATATTGAATTTTCAATAGAACTTGCACCAGGAGAGGTGTTAGTGTCTAGAACACCCTGTAGAATGAGTACACCAGAGATGGTTGATATCAAGCTACAACTAAAGGAAATGATGGACGAAGACTACATTCGTCCTAGTGTGTCTCCATGGGGAGCACCAACCTTGTTTTTGAAAAAGAAGGATGGCACACTTAGGTTGTGCATAGACTATCTAAAACATAGTTTTACCACTTTCAAAGGGTAAAACATAAGATAAGGGGTCAACAACCCTTATCTTACCCCTTAAACAAATAATAATATTTAGTTTTCACCTTTTCACATTATAAACCCTAAAGAAAGATGGTGTCACCCCTTTAGGGGGCGTTTTTACATTTGGAGCAAGTCGTTGGAGAAAAAAGTGGAGGTTGTTGGGGCTTATAGAGTCTCCTCTTGATCAAAATCTGGACCAGGGGTCAAATTTTAGCTCAAAAATCAACATTCTCGGAATTGCCTCAAAACGAACGAGAGCATAGCCCTCGTCATCACGAACCCAATGCAACTCGTTTTGTCTCAAACGGACATTGGGAGCGAGAGATATCGCGATCTGTGCGAATCGCCAAATAGGTAAAAAAAGGGGATGCTGACTGTGCAGTCCGTACAGTCTGTACGGATGCTGACGTGGCATGATCGCATGCTGACGTGGTAGAGGTCATACGTCCAAGTGGCAGATGGTGATGTGGCCTTCACTCATTGGCATATTTGGGCGAATCACATTGCGACACATGGAAGTTATTGGGCAAATGGCGTGGTGCCACGTGGCCCAGTCATGGGCTGCCATGTGGCACCTCATTATTGGCTATGGTTTGTTGTTTAAAATTGTATGGAGTCTATGGGGGTCGAACCCCGGACCTCCTCTATGGCTCCATGCTTTGGTAGTGTGTGGGCTACCACTAGCCCACACGGTGGTGCTTGTTTATACAATGGGTTTAATTACATTTGAATTACATTGGAATGAGATTTGGGGCGCGTCTAGGCTGGGGCATAGCCCCAGCCCCAGTCGCATGTATTGATATATGACCACCACTTTACACATAGAGCGTGCAGAGCTATGGCGGGAATTTGGATTTGTTTTGAATTGTTAGCCCTCGGTCATATAAACATTACCATGTGACTTGTTATATAGGCATGCGAATATGTAACGGAGCCCGCGGTCGTATGTATTACCATATGACCTTAACTTTGGCGCGAGGGTTATATTTGGTTTGTAACCAATGATTAGCCCATGGTTTCGGGTGCTTACCCATGTTCCCACGAGCTTGGCGGTTAGGGGCTGGAGGCGCCCTAACCATCCTACAGTTTGGACCGTTTTCGGTTATGTGCATGTGCTGGGTTTAAGCACGCATTTTGGAGCGTGTTCTAGGTTGAACGTACAGAGGTGCGTTTTGGCGAACCAGAGCCAACAAGCTTGAAGAAAGAGAATGGCAGGAGGCCTATCTTCTTCATTTTTTGGCCGAATGAGGTGCCGTAAAAGCCCAGCTGGGGGTTTTATGACATTCTAAATCCATTGGCACTATTTTCATAGCTATTTGAAGACTTCTTTTGCAGGTTTTTAACCATTGAAGTTTCAGGAAGCTCTAGGGAGCTTGAATCCCTCATTGATTGAGGACATGTTTTGGTGAGTCCAAGTTTGTTTTATGTGACTGAATAGTCATTTTTGGCTAATTGTTATGCTATGAACACATTGGGACAGGTTTCAGAGGCTTTTGAGGACTTTTATAGGTGTTTTTGCCAAAGAGAAGCTCGGGGAAGCTTAAGGCCACATGTAGAAGAGGTCATGCCCGGATGAGCCATGATCCGTTTTCAGAGTTTTATTAGTCATTTTTGGGGTTTTTATGTATTCTGATCCCAATGGTACAGCCAGAATTTCCATTGGAGTTGAGCAGCATCTTGTAAAAGAATTTTTGACAAATTAATCCCAAAGAGCCAAGTCCATTGATGGAGGCTCAAGGAGATGTAGCCCGGAGAGGGGTGAACTCCTTTATCATGTTGTTATTGTTGTGAGTTTGATGGTTTATTTGCTGCAAGTTATGTTGTTGTGTATTTATTTAAAGCACATATTTAACCATTTAAAAGAACATTTTCTCACACATGGACATTTAAAGGAAGAAGCATAAACTTAGCACATAATCTATCTTGCATTCTTTAACACATGGAGCATGGTCCTGTAAAGTTTTATTTTAATGAAGTAGAGGGTGCTTGCATAGCATAACAAGTCAACCCACTATTTTTAGATCAGGTGGTATCAGAGCATAGTTTGTTTTGCTCATGTGTTTGCCATTGATAGCTTGAGATTTAGCTGTTGGTATTTGTGCAAGTTTTGTGTTGAAGTTTGATATCTTGCAAGGATGGAGGAAGCTTCAAACATTGGTAGTTCTCATACATATTCAAAATCCAAGTTCTTTGACAAAGAGATGTTGAAGGAAATTCTAACCATGAGAGATTTGATGAAAGAGATGTGTGAAGACATAAATGAGAGCATTGCCCTTGGAGAGCAGTTGATGGCCATGAAGAAGGAGAAAGACCAGCTTCTTCAAAGGCTGTATGAGATGGAGATTCAACTCCATGAGGCAAAAGAAACTCTTACCAAGTACATGCATGAACATAAGGTATGCAATGTTAGTTTATCTTCTAATTCCTCTCAAGATGAATGTTTTGGTGTTTTTGAAAATCACACAAGAGTAATAGGGTCCAAGTTATTGTTAAAAATGGGCTATGAAGGTAGAGGTTTGGGCAAGCATGCACAAGGCATTGTTGAGCCTATTGTTATTGAAGAGAGACCCAAGTATTGTGGTCTTGGATATGAATGAAGAGATGGAGCAAATTCCAAAGTCGAGGAGACAAGGGAAAAAGTTCCAAGAACAAATTTTGTTTCGAGTTCACCTCCTCAAGAAGGCTTTAAAGGTGAAAGTTCAAGAACTTTTGTTGAAAGTTCAATCCCTCCAGCATGCAAGGCTTGTGTTCAAGATGAATGCAAATGTGTGAAATGAAAGAGTTGTGACAGTGATGAGAACAAGAACACTGTTGTTGGTCTTCAAAGGAGAGCTTGTAACTCTTCAAATTCACCTCCTCAAAGAGGCGATAAAGGTGAATGTTCAAGATATAATTCTGCTTATCATTCATTTGCTTTTGATTATGTTAAGCATGATAAATTTGTATGTAAAAATGGAAGAAAAAGTCTATGTACATATTGTGGTTTATATAACCATCATGTTTCAAAATGTTGGAAAATATTGACCAATTTCAGGAAACTTTACAAGCAAAGACAATGTGAAAAGAGGATGCAAAAGATTTGCACTCATTGTCAGAAGAGGAGTCATCTCATTGACCAATGTTGGACATTGCATCCAACCACTCATCCACAACATAAGAAGCATATGGATAAAGAGATTGACAAGAATGGAAGAGGAGATTCCATCATCGATGTGAGTCAAGATGATTCACATGAGGAAGATTTTCAGCAGAAAAAGTCACCGTTGAGTTGGCTTGGTAAGAAATGGTTGGATTTCTTGAGCAAGTAAGGCTTGCATTTTCTGTTGTAAATGCACTTTTCAGCCTTATGTGTGCATTTATGTTGAGAATATGACAAGTTGCAGCAGTTTATCATAATTTGTATGATGCAAGTTGCATGTGAATGCAATTCGTGTGAAGGCATTATTGTTGTTGCATAACTTCACCAGGAGGATGTAAGAGATGGATATGATGTTCACTTGTTACAGCCATATATCTTTTTCATATTCATCTCTTATGTACCCACATGTTTCGGGTTTATGTACTTATGTTTGTACTGGAAGGAGAGTTGAAGAGTCATGCACATGCATTTGTTTTTGTGTATGAGTAAACAGTGAAATGGTGATAGTTCATCATGAATGGCTCATGATTGTAACATGATTGTGTATCATGTTTGTCGACTTGTCATTGGGAAGGTTGATATGTTTCAAATGAGTCTCGACTGGTGTTGATGATTGTCTGATGACTATGTTGTGTCGATCATGTTTTTTGACTTGTGTTTAGTCGATGGTGTTTGTTGACTTGTAAGTTGATTTTGAGTACACCAAGATGCAGAAAAACGCCATGTGCTTTGATGAAGTACAAGATGCGACAGTTTGTTTGAAGAGCAAAAAGACTTTGTTGGCATCATTTTTCAGTCTTGTATAATTTGTTTTCAAGATTGATGGTTTTCTTGGCTTGTGACAAGATGTCGCAGGAAAGTTTTTGCAGCCATTGGAGAACTGATTGTGTTGACGTTAAAGAGTTCACAAGAGGGAATTGATTCTCAGTGGGAAGTTTGGCAGTCTTCCAAGCACAAAGAGAATAGTGGCTCAGCAGCAGCCAGAGAACAATGGTTGAGGGACATAGTCAGTTGCAGTGCAAGGCATGTCCAGGTATCCAGGTGATTGTCGAAAAGGCTTTTCAAGTAGAATCAGTTGATAGAAGTTGAAAGCAAAAGAGTATTGAATCTCAGACAGATAATCATAAAATTTTGTGGGTCCAAAAGCCTTTCAGTGGGAAGGTGTGATCAAAATCTGGACTAGGGGTCAAATTTTAGCTCAAAAATCAACGTTCTCGGAATTGCCTCAAAACGAACGAGAGTGTATCCCTTGTCATCACGAACCCAATGCAACTCGTTTCGTCTAAAACGGACATCAGGAGAGAGAGATATCATGATCTGTTCGAATCGCCAAACAGGTAAAAAAAGGGGACGCTGACTGTGTAGTCCGTACAGTCCGTACGGATGTTGTTGTGGCATGACCGTACGCTGACATGGCATAGGTCATATGTCCAAGTGGCAGATGGTGACATGGCCTTCACTCATTGGCATATTTGGGCGAATCACATTGCGACACGTGGCAGTTATTGGGCAAATAGCGTGGTGCCACGTGGCACCCCGTTATTGGCTATGGTTTATTGTTTAAAATTGTATGGATTCCGTGGGGGTCGAACCCCAGACCTCCTCTATGGCTCCATGCTTTGGTAGTGTGTGGGCTACCACTAGCCCACACGGTGGTGCTTGTTTATACAATGGGTTTAATTACATTTGAATTACATTGGAATGAGATTTGGGGCGCGTCCGGGCTAGGGCATAGCCCCAACCCCGGTCGCATGTATTGATATATGACCACCACTTTACACATAGAGCGCGCGGAGCTATGGCGGGAATTTGGATTTGTTTTGAACCGTCGGCCCTTGTTCATATAAACATTACCATGTGACTTGTTATATAGGCGAGCGAATATGTAACGAAGCCCGCGGTCGTATGTATTACCATATGACCTTAACTTTGGCATGGGGGTTACGTTTGGTTTGTAACCAACGATTAGCCCATGGTTTCGAGTGTTTACCCATGTGCCCACGAGCTTGGTGGTTAGGGGCTGGAGGCGCCCTAACCGTCCTACAGTTTGGACAGTTTTTGGTTATGCGCGTGTGTTGGGTTTAAGCACATGTTTTGGAGCATGTTCTGGGTTGAACGTACAGAGGTGCGTTTTGGCGAACCAAAGCCAACAAGCTTGAAGAAAGAGAATGGCAGGAGGCCTATCTTCTTCATTTTTTGGCCGAATGAGGTGTCGTAAAAGCCCAGCTAGGGGTTTTTGGACATTCTGAATCCATTGGCACTATTTTCATAGCTATTTGAAGACTTCTTTTGCAGGTTTTAAACCATTGAAGTTTTAGGAAGCTCTAGGGAGCTTGAATCCCTCATTGATTGAGGACATGTTTTGGTGAGTCCAAGTTTGTTTTCTGTGACTAAATAGTCATTTTTGGCTAATTGTTATGCTCTGAACACATTGGGACAGGTTTCAGAGGCTTTTGAGAACTTTTACAGGTGTTTTTGCCAAAGAGAAGCTCAGGGAAGCTTAAGGCCACATGTAGAAGAGGTCATGCCCAGATGAGCCATGATTCGTTTTTAGAGTTTTATTAGTTATGTTTGGGTTTTTTATGTATTCTGATCCCAATGGTACAGCCAGAATTTCCATTGGAGTTGAGCAACAACTTGTAAAAGAATTTTTGACAAATTAATCCCAGAGAGCCAAGTCCATTGATGGAGGCTCAAGGAGATGTAGCCCGGAGAGGGGTGAACTCCTTTATCATGTTGTTATTGTTGTGAGTTTGATGGTTTATTTGCTGCAATTTATGTTGCTGTGTATTTATTTAAAGCACATATTTAACCATTTAAAAGAACATTTTCTCACACATGAACATTTAAAGGAAGAAGCATAAACTTAGCATATAATCTATCTTGCATTCTTTAACACATGGAGCAAGGTCTTGTAAAGTTTTATTTTAATGAAGTAGAGGGTGCTTGCATAGCATAACAAGTCAGCCCATTATTTTCAAATCACCTCTTCATGTTCCAAGGTCAATCCATGTCTCCTATGGTCAAATCATGCCAATTTTCAATGCGCAACAACTCCATCACCACAAACCCTAGCCCTAGGTGATGTCGAGCCTCAAGAAATGATGTTTTTCCCCTCCTAGGAAAGTCGTTTGGCATGTGATGGCTAGGTCACATCTTCCAAGGTGTCTTATAGGCCTCCAAAGGTAATTCATCATGATCCAACATGTGGGCCCTTAGCATCCAACTCGTGGGATTCAATCCCCATGGAAGCCCAAACTAGGCTTGTTCCTCCAAAATTGTCCACCAAACAAGGTCCTGCAAAATAAATAGGCACGCCCTCTAAGGATATCAAGTCAAAATATCATGGCAAGTGAAAACAAAATCTAATAAACAAGGCACCTAAACATGTGCATCAAAACTACCTCATCAAATTAAACAAATTCTCCAAGACCCTATAAAATTGACTAAGTTTAGGTATGGGAGGAGTGTCATAAAAGTCATATTGGGTAGACCAAAACCCTCAAGTAGGGGATGCTCCCAAGGATTCCCCTTCAAGATCATGTAGTGGATGATGAGGTGGATAGGGTTTTAGACTTTATAGGTCATTGAGTTTCATGGCATACAAGGGCTCGTATTATCTCATTTATGGGTGCCTTTGTAGGGGGTGTGTTGTTGGTTGTGGAGCCTGATTATCTTCCTGATTCATAGGTCCTTGCTTTCAGCCGTGTTTATACCCCATGAAGTATTTACACCCTAGAAGTATGTACACTCTTCCACACGGGGGAGTGCAGAGGGGGGGTACCCCCTCTGCGGGGTCTGGGGGGGCTATCCCCCCGGTTGGGGGGTCTGGGGGTAAGTGGGCCCCCAGCGGGGGTTCGGGGGAAAAGCCCTTGAAGCAAAAATTGCCTTGTAAAAGTATATTTTAATTTCATTGTAAATCTAGACCGTTCATTATAAGGTCGTAGATCTAACGGTAGAGATTATGTTAGGGTTTTTTGCCCTAGAAGGAAACCCTCTTTTATGAGGGAAATGTATTGTGGCTATGGATGATGGTGAATATTGTATTCTGAGAGAGAGAAGAGGAAGTTACAGT
>JASDQU010738374.1:228335-239320 GCA_032191745.1 Picea mariana | reverse complement strand
ACACTCTTCCACGCGGGGGAGTGCAGAGGGGGGGTACCCCCTCTGCGGGGTCCGGGGGAACTATCCCCCCAGCTGGGGGGTCTGGGGGCAAGTGGGCCCCCAGCGAGGGTTCGAGGGTGAAGCCCCCGAAGCAAAAATTGCCTTGTAAAAGTATATTGTAATTTCATTGTAAATATGGACCATTCATTATAAAGTCGCAGATCTAACGGTAGAGATTATGTTAGGGTTTTTTTCCCTAGAAGGCAACCCTCTTTTATGAGGGAAATGTATTGCGGCTATGGATGATGGCGAATATTGTATTCTAAGAGAGGAGATTGTGAGAGAGAGAAGATGAAGTTACAGTGGTTTTGTTGTAGGTTGTATCCCTTCATTTGCTAGATAATAATAAAGGAAGGACCTGGCAATTTCTCTGGTGGACATAGCCCACATTGGGTGAACCATGTAAATCTGTGTCTCTCTTGTATTGTGTGTCTTCTGTGTTTTGTTTCTGCACTTGTTTTATTTTATTGCTCCACGGTCCTATTTTTCTAACATGTGTTGCACCTTCTTCCTCAATGAAACCTTTTCCCAAGCCCATTTATTGTCATTTATTAATCAATTATCCAAACATGTGTGCACTCCCAATAGTGAATCAATTAGCTTTGGGGGCAGTAACACAATGTCACTTGAAAAAAGAGGTCCACAAAGTGCCATAGGGGTCCATGTAAAGCATTATAATGCACTTGTGTTAGTCTTATATTCAAGCAAGATATTTATTATGTGTTTGATATTGTGCAGGTCTTCAATTATTTTAAGAGAAGTATTTCATCATTCTCAAGACCTGTCCAGGAGAGCATCTAGAAGGTTTGTATTTCAGTCTCTTATTTTTTGCTAGCAACCATCCCCATGGGCCTTCGACCCCTTCTTCCCATGAAATGAGGTACATGACTTTCTTGGGTCACTAAATTCAAAGGGCCTCAAAGAGGGAAACATGATGGGAGTGTGAAGATTTTTATTTCAGTCTCTTATTTTTTGCTAGCAACCATCCCCATGGGCCTTCGACCCCTTCTTCCCATGAAATGAGGTACATGACTTTCTTGGGTCACTAAATTCAAAGGGCCTCAAAGAGGGAAACATGATGGGAGTGTGAAGAGAGGAAAGTGGTAAGTATGGTAGGGAATGGTATGATAACCCCTCAAGGGATACCTAGTTGCAAACATTCCCCAAAGGTTGGCCACTAACTAGGAAATCTATGAAACTCACAAAGGTGAAACATGGTCAAAAGTGTAATGTCCAAGAAGGCGTTCTATAATCAAAAGAATCTTAAATAAAACATGTTTAAATGCATCAAATATTAGGGTGATTACCTGCCACAACACCTTACTTGTACCTCATGGAGCAAGACCCATATGCCTTCTGAAAACTAGCTAGTGTGGTGGATGTGCTAACAATGGATCCAAAATTTGGTGGCAGAGAAAGATTCCATATGTGCAAGTGGAAACTTCTAGTCATGTGGTCTCTTGGCACTCCATATCTGCAGCATGAGGGCCTTGAGACATCATCTCCTTAGTTATCCCACAAAATGGGGATAACATGCATCATTACCAATATCCACATGTACTCCTAAATATTTATCTATTATACTAGTAAACAACTCTCATGTTGATGTTATATGGCAAGATGCACCACTATCCACGTACCATGTAGTCCTAGAAACTGCACTAGTAGAAAGGAAGGGAACCCATGAGAAATCATTCTCAAATTTCGCAACAAATTTGTTCATCTGAGTTTCTGTCGAGGATTCTACCTCCTATTGATGCAACTTCCCTCCACACTTCTTCCTCTATGGACACTGTGATGCATAATTTCTAAGCTTATGACATACAAAACACTTGATTTTACTCATGTCCTTATTCTTTCCTGGATGTGAGGCTAACTCCTTGCCTTTACCCTTTCTAGAACCCTTTATTTTTCCTTCTTTGTCTGAATAACAAGGGCCAGGCTCTTGTCACCTTCTTTCCTAATAGATTTAGACTCCTCTTGAGTCTTTTCCTGGATATAGTCGTCCCAAAGACTCTAAAAAATGGGAAGGTTTTCCCCTTGCACAAATACCATTGATAAATGGTTCCCAAGGCTTTGAGAGTCCATTCAGTGTCATATTTACCAATTCTACATTGGCCGCTTTCTCCCCAACTGCTACAAGATGATCACAGATCTGGGTGATCTTCATGAGGTAATTGATAACAAATCTAGGTGATCTTTTGTTGCAAACTATTTCCTCTTTTCTCCTTTGAACTTGCACATTGAGTGAAAATGATTTATCACTCTCTATGTATCTCACTTGTGTTTCTCTAATACTCTTTTCTATGTATATTACTTTCACTTTGTCTTTCTTTTATAACTTTGATTCGAAGACCAAGTCTCCATAACCATATTCTCTCAATGAGATTGACAGTTGGAATTAAATCCCAATCGACGGTGGAGATTATATCTAAATCACTAATTTAAATACTTCACATTTTATTAGACATTAATCAATTCAATATAAAAGTATATTCACTTTAATAATTATCTTTAATTAATGTGAATTACAAAGATAAGAAATGTCCTTTTTGGATGGCTTCCATAGGTCCAACACTAGACTTGTGCAGATGTTCCCATTTGATGCTACATATATCAACAATATATACCTATATGTTGGTATGTATACTAGTATATATACTTAGTCTATATATTGGTATATACATCGATATGTTATGTATGTATATATACTATGTACATGTTTCAATATACATACCAATGTATTGGTATTATATGTTTCCTTGAAAACATGGTCTACCAACATAATATCAGTATAAATTGGTATATATACCGACATATACCTAGTATATATACCTACACAATATGTCGGTATATATACTAGTATATATTGACACATATACCTACATGATATGTTGGTATATATAG
The DNA here is from genome assembly GCA_032191745.1 of Picea mariana. Taxonomy (NCBI): domain Eukaryota; kingdom Viridiplantae; phylum Streptophyta; class Pinopsida; order Pinales; family Pinaceae; genus Picea; species Picea mariana. The sequence continues at coordinate 236,374 of JASDQU010738374.1, read as the reverse complement.
TGGTATATATACACACATAATATGTCGGTATATATACCCATATAATATGTTGGTACACACACACATAATATGTCGACATATATATTGATATATATACCAACATAATATGTCAATATATATACTAATATATATGTATATCGACATAATATGTCAATATATAAGCTGGTATATATACCAACATGGTATATATACCAACATAATATATATATATATATATATATATATATATATATATATATATATATATATATATATATATATATATATATATATATATATATATATATATATATATATATATATATATATATATATCACTCAACATAATCAATCACAACGATAAGCTTATCAACCATATTTTTAACTTTCATTAGGGCAATTTGCTTGCTACTACATTTGCACAACCTTAGAAAACGTTATTTCTTATAAACTATTTAGTTAGAGCTCCATTGACTTTTTAATTTAAGTATTGAGGGGATTATGTAGTCCAACATATGAGATATCATTTTGGGGTTATCTACATAGAGAAATTTATTAATTTATGACCCATATTCACGAGTATTAGTGGAAACCAACCAATTTCTCATGATTTTGAATAGTCCTCTAAGAACTCATTGCATCAGGTGATGATCACATGGGTGAAGAAGTGGTATTGAAACTAGCAAAATGAATTGCATAGCATTAATAATCACCTCTAGGTCTTGCATCCAATAACCAAGACATCCTTGGAGGTCGCCCATCCCAATACTCCTTTAGCTCGAACATGCTTATCTATGGATGTTTTCCCACAATCAAGCCCACTTAACTTGTTGCCCCATTTTCAAAACTTTGGTGGTTTTCTAGTAATCTAGCTTGATGACATCTTAATTTTTAGTGACACTTGGGAAGAACATCTGTAACATGTCCAAAAAAATTTAAAATTGCTACTTCAACACAAGATGCATGTTAGAAATAATAACTATTTCTTTTGACAGACCTCCATCTAGAAAATAGGACTTCTCATTGATATAACAATGATTCATTCCAACCCACAAAAGGTACATGCACACTCATAATGTCTAGTTCCAACTTCTTATACGACCATTAATATTTTTATTGGTGGTATGAACCGTTACATAAATTTCATCAAACAACCTCTAACATTTCCTAGCCATTACATTAGCTTTCAAATCTTTAGAGTTTCAATTGGACTACTACGACACACAACTCCTTCAAAATACTTAAGATCCTCATCTATTGATCTTTTTAAATTCTCAATCCAAGATAAAAAAAAATCAATGGCATTTAAAATGGACCTCATATATCCAACAATTTCACCTCATCATTAAATAAAACATGGGTACCTCAAATAGGGTTGTTTATCTCCTCAACCATCCACTCGTCTACATGTTTAATATTTTAGATGTCTCAATCACTGCATATGAAGGATGGAAACATATGTATGATATTGATCCATTCTTTGGAACTGTGGTGAAAACATTAAGACAACCTACATAAATCAACCAAACATTGTTCTTAGACTACATTATACGTGATGGTTGAGTCTATAAGATGGATAAGCTTTGCATAGTTGATAAGTAGTCAAGAAGATTATCTCATGTTGTTCCACAAGGTACACACTTTAGCATATATTGATGACATTTTGGATCCTCTAATACATTGCAACACCTACAACATTATTTCTTTTGGCTAGACATTATCAAATAGGTAGGGTATTCCATTCACAAATACTCTCTATGCAGGCAAACAAAGTCTTCCAATAAAAAAATGATGTTTTATATAAAAAAAATGTGATTAAAATATGCTCTTCTTCGTTTTATGTAAGTCTCGAGTCAGAGAACTGATTGACTTCAATCTAATCAATATGCATGTGGTGTGTATTGAACTCTTTTGAAATATTTTAATCTTCTAACCATTATAAAGGAAGAATAGTGCATCCATATTTTTAAAGGGCTTAATAAAAGTTCAGACAGTCCATGTGAATTGATAAACAAATTTCATTATAAAGATATCATCATTAATATATTATTATTATTATTATTATTATTTGTTTCATCTCTGAATAATTGGTATGGAATTGTCATGTATTATAACTTTTATTTTGTATGACATTAAAAACCATATACTAAGTCAATGCTCGACTTTTTTTTTTTTTTTCCAAAAAAAATTCCTCAAATTTATATAGAGTATAAATTCTTTTACAATGAAAACTGCAGCGAGCTAGAGGAGAGGTCAGAATGCACCAGCATTAAGGACCAATACAATCTATAATCAGCAAAAATCAAAAGGTGCTAGACTAGCAATGCTGGAGTAATCTGATGCGAGATTCGAGTGACCAAGACTCTCGAAAGGTTGCCTTCAATTCTACTACAAAGAGGCCAGGCGGCATCATTCAAAAATATTTATGAAGGAAATGGGACTCTCGATCCCTCTATCACAGTGGTAGACCGAGAGCCTCCCTACCACTTCATTTAGGGCCCTCTTTGAGAGAGCATCTGCTTCCCTATTGTGAGTGCGAGGAACGTGGAGAAATTTGATGTCGGAGAAGAGCTTAGAAAGTTTCCTCATTTTTTGCATCCAGGCTTCTATATGAATAGAATGAAGCCTGCACTTTTGAGTTATCCAGTCGATGATAACTCTCGAGTCGCCATGGACGTGTAAGTGGTTGATAGACCAATAGGCATCGAGCGTGAGTGAGGCCCATAAACCCATGAGCTCGGCTTTTGTATTTGTACCTACTCCACAGTTGATGAACCACTTTGTGATTCTAGACGGGTGGCTTTTGAAGATGCCTCCAGCCCCACAACACATGCCACTTGACTGAGCAGCTCCATCGAAAAAAGCAATGGTGTGTCCCTCCGCCAAATCAAAATCAAACGCTTTAGTTGGGAAGCATTGTACCGTAGATGGATGCCAGTTGAAAGAGGCCAGAATCCTGTGAAAAACCATCTGCAATGAAGGAAGGCGATCCTCAAAAATCACTCTGTTCCTCTCTAACCAAATCTGCCAGCAGACGTGTACCGCCAGACTAGGTGGGGCCGATTTTTGCATGGACCAGAGGGAAAAGCAGTCTGTGATGGAGGGGCCACTCCAGGCAATGGGAAGAGAATAGTGCTTGATTGATCGATACCAGACCTCTTTAGTAAAAGGACAGTGAATCATGAGGTGGTGCACGTCCTCGGGAGCATTGCTGCAAAGTAAACAAATCCCCGAGCCCTCCCAGCCTCTCCTTTGGAGTGCCTCCCATGTGAGAATTCTCCCTTTTCCAACGAGCCAGGTGAATAATTTAAGTTTGAGGGGGACTTTCCAATTCCATATCTGTTGAATCCACGGAATTTCATCTCCAAAAATTAGCTGTGGCTGGAGAGCGGCATAAATATTTTTTACAGTGATAGAGCCCGTAGCATCACCACCGGCCCACAATAAAACATCTGGTTCAGCAGTCAGAGAAACCCCGACACTTTTTAGTGCAGAGGTATATCGATTCCACTCTGAGGCACACGGTTCTCTAAGGGAGAGATCATTGTTGCCCGTCCAAGCATCCGGCAGAGGGGACACGCCTATCGTAACTCGAACCTGAGCAAGAACCGAAATGTTATTGTTTTGTAGATGCAGTCTCAGCGAAGGCGAGAGAATAGACCGGTCCCCAACCCGAGAATCATACCATTGCCGATGTGTATCTCCTTACCTGCGCCAGGCTTCCATTGGAGCCAGTGGAGAATTACCTGAGATGAAGCCACCAGGCCTTTCCAAAAAGGAGAGGCCCTCTTCAGCTAAAACGAAGGCTTACGGAGCCAATTGATGAGCGGCTTGGAGTCCAGATATTTGTCAAAGATGATTTGGTGCCAGATACTGTCGTGTGAGACAACTCTCCAGAAAGTGCAAGCCAGAAGGGCCACATTGAAGGAGTATAGATTTTTGAGGCCCCATCCCCCTGCCCTTCGAGGTTTTGACAGGGTTTGCCATCTGCATAGATGGAGTCGGTGTTTGTCAGCTTGACCTCGCCACAGGAAGTTAAAAGCTAGCCTTTGAAGAGCAGAAATAATCTTAGGAGGGACCCACTCCAGAGTCATCCAGTAAACAGCCAGGCTTTCGAGAATTGATTTTACCAGGATAAGATGTCCACCCAATGACAGCCATTTGTTGCACCAGAAACCAATTTTTCTTTCAAAAATAGCCACTAGCCAACGCCAATCACCAGGGGAGGAAGCTCCCAGTTTCTTCTGGATTCCCAGATAAGTGAAGCCTTCGCTCAGATTTAAAAATGTGAAAGGGATGGAATCTTTAAGATTATGGAGCTCGACATCTGTTAGACCCCAGTAGTGGACTGTGGATTTGGAAAGGTTGATGGATAATCCAGAAACCGAGCAAAAGAGCTTGAGCACATCTAGAATAACTAGCCATTCCTCTGGATCTGCTTTTGTCATGAGAAGAACATCATCTACAAACATCAGATGGACAATCTTAATGAGATTTGAAACCTTTATGCCCGAGATTTGATGCTCGGTGAAGCTTTTGGAGAGGAGAATACTAAGGCCTTCCATTACCAAGATAAAGAGATAAGGGGAGAGTGGGCATCCCTATCGTAGCCCCCTCTCACCTCTGAAGAAATTTGTAGGCTCACCATTGATCATCACTGCAAAGTTAGTGTTGGTAACACAAGCTAGAATCCAATTAATAAACTTGTCACCGAATCCCACAGTGTGAAGGATTAGTCTCAAAAAATCCCAATCAATGCAGTCAAATGCTTTTTTGAGGTCAAGTTTCATAACCAACGCCTTTAGATTTTTCTGCTTGATGCTGTGGATGCATTCATGGGCTGCTCCAATAGCATCCTGGATTCTTCTGCCTTTCAAGAATCCCAGTTGTTCCGCAGAGAGACTCCTTCCTAGAAAAGGTTTAATTCTATTAGAGATAACTTTGGAGATTACCTTATAAATGAGATTGCACAGGGAGATCGGTCGGTAGTCGTTGAAGGAGATCGGACTGTTTTCTTTCGGAATCAAGACCAGGAAAGTGGAATTAATACTCCCAGCAATCTTACCATTGATACAGGTGTCTTCCACCATCTGTAGGAGATCCTCACCTACAAGATCAAAAAAGAAAATAAAGAATTTTGAAGTCCAGCCGTCTGGCCCTGGGCTTCTCTCCGTTTTGAAATGTAAAAGTATGTCTTTAAGCTCAGCAAGTGTGACAGGTTTGAATAGGGCCTCGGCTTCATCTCCGGAGACTAACTGAGGGAAAAGTCTGGCAGTATTACCCTTTTCCTGGAGGTTATGCAAGCAGGATGCTTTGTACTGTTGGGTAAAATGAGAGACGGCCTCATCCATTAAGGCCTCCTGCCCACAAATATCTAAACCTCTGCTTTTAATAGTCCAGATCATCTTTTTATTTCTGTTAAAGCTAGCTACTTTGTGGAAAAACTTGGAGTTAGAATCTCCACTCTTTAACCAAGTTGCACGGCTACGTAGACGCCATGCATTTTCCTCTGCGCACAGAATGGAAGCTCTGTTAGCTTCAAGCTTCTTTAGTCTATCAGACTCCTCCACGGTCCAGTCTGTAGTGATAGAACGGAGGGTGAGATTGGATATCTCTATCTCCAGCGTGAGCAATCGGGCCTATTCCTCTGCCTGTTTTCTATGGAACCATGACTTGGACTTTGACTTAAGGAATTTAAGTTTCTCAACAAGTCGGAGCTGAGGGTTATCTTCAGAAATAAAATGTGGGTCCGTCCATACCAAATGGACTAGATCAGTGAAGTCAGTCGACTTAATCCAGGAGTAGTTAAATTTGAACGGGGAAGACCTGGGTAGCTCTGATAGCCTCAGCTGGAGGACTACAGGGGCGTGGTCGGAGAAGAAGGGGAGCTCCACCCACGAGGAAGGGAGTCCAGTAGAAGCCAATAAGCCATCTTCCACGAGAAAATGGTCCAGTCTTTTGGCGATAGCATTCGGGCCAGTCCTACCGTTTCGCCAAGTTGGGGCCAGACGGGTCGGTCGGATGTCTATCAGGTTGTTTGTGGCAAAGAGCTCTTTGTAAAGGGTTTCAGTAGGCCCCAACAAGTAGGCGCCTCCCCAGGGTTCATCAGCAGATAGTAAGATGTTCAGATCTCCTCCCACAATGAGATTTGGAATGGAAAGAATACCGCTATCTACCAGCTGTGACCAGAACAACGGTCTTTCCGAGCAGGGTCCGTAGATGTTAAGCAATGCCAACTCCAGTTTAGTGGCTAAGCAGCAGCCCCGTAACAGTAAGCCCCCACACGACAGGAAGGGTCTCAGCTCAAAAAGACTGGGGTCCCACACCACCAGCAAACCTCCGGAATTTCCTATGGAGCTTACCGCCGTTGTATACCATGAAGAACGAAATTGATGAACAAAACCTCTGGCTTTTTGATCGGCCGAGAGGGTCTCTTGAAGAAAGATGAGATCAGGCTTTGTTCGCTCCAGCAATCTTCGGAAGGAAGCAGCCTTAAGGGTGCCTCCGATCCCTCGAATGTTCAATGAGAGCACGATCATTACTTAGATCGTGCCAAGGCCTTCATTGCTCTAAGGGCCTTATCGTCCTGAGTGGGCAAGTCAGAAGCAGATTGCTTTGTGCTTTGTAAATCCTTCTTCTTTCTAGAGCTTCGAGTCTGGAGAGGGGAGAGTTCGGATGCTATGCCTCGTGACCAATCGAAAGTCTTGGCATCCTTTTGTTGATTGTTTGAAGTGCCGGCTTCTGCTGCCGAAGAAATGATTTCCTTACCATGATAAACTGGCAGCTGTGAGGTAGATCCCAGGTGTAAGGAAGAAGATGAAGAGGGGTTCAGTGTGGCCAGGAGTACATTATCATCGTCTTTAGGCTGACTATATCCTGGGAGCACCTGTGGGGCATCTTCCGAAAACAACGAAAGAGGAGGGGATAATGGTTGCAAGGCCGGGAGGGTAGAGGTAAGGAGGGAAAGGTCAAGGGAAGTGTCGGGATGCTGAGTTGTTTCAACGGTTGACAGAAGAGGGCAGTGAGAAGTGGGGGCAGTCGTAGCTAGTGAGAGGGGTGAAGCGGTTTGAGGGAGGGAAGTCTCTTCGCTAGGAGTAAAGGAGAGCCAATGGAAACAGTTAATGGTTTCCTTTTCAGATGCGGAAAGAGAGAAAAAGAGGGATGGACAAAGCTGCTTTAGCTTATGTATCGGTGAATCAGCTAGCCCAGGTAAGTGAGGGCTGAGGTCGGGGGTCGGATCCAAGTATGCAAGGGAAGGGTCGGCTTCCATGTAGTCAGGAGGGTTCAGGTGTAGATCCACCTCTTCAGTAGAGTAGCTCGAAAACTTAGCAGGACAAGTTCGTCAGATATGGCCTGTTTCACGGCAGAGGTTGCAGCAGAAAGGAAGCCCAAGGTAGGCCAAGAGTTGAAGATGTGTCCGTCCTCTCCATTCTATTTCCAGCTTTTCCGGCAGACCTGCTATTATGTCTATCTCAACCAGAACCCTGCCCATTTTTCTCAAAGGGATTTTTAGTGACTGAGAGTCGAGAGTTATAAACTTGCCAAGAGTGTTGCCTATAGCTCTTATGGCTCCTTCGTTCCAGAGGTGTAAAGGTAGGCCCGGGAGAAGCACCCATAGGTGTCTGAATTGGAAGAAATCGGTGTCAGGGTTGAAGGCCAGTCTCCATCGCTTCAGCATAATACTGCTGCCCCCGTAGGCCCAAAATGAAGAGAGTAACAGAGAAGCGTCATCTGGTGTCTTACAGATAAAACAAAGCCAACCTTTTTTGAGGTAGAGGACCTCCAATGAATAACCCAAAAGAGGTAACCACGTTAACTTTATCCAATCCTCCAGCGACTGACTACTTAAGCTTTTGTAGGAAACTCGTCCCACCAGTGCACTGGTAGACATCTTGCAAAGGTCCTCCAGACCCAATCCGTCACCCAGTACCAAGCGCTTTGATTTTCTATTTGTTTTCCACACCTTTCGGCAGTGAGGATATCTGTTAGCAGACGAAGGGGCTTTTTGAGTGTCCTGGAGGGAAGCTCGGGTATCTCAAGCATGCAAATGAGAGGAGATG
>JASDQU010738374.1:211898-227757 GCA_032191745.1 Picea mariana | reverse complement strand
GGGGGGGTCTATCTGGGGCAGGTTGTGTGCTGGTTTTTTTCAGTGGAGTAGAAACTAGAGCAATGGGGGACACGGCGGGAACAGGAGGGATATTTAAAGTGGATGACTGGCGGATTGCAAATGAATCCGCTTTATCGAATAATCCCTCCTGTTTCCAGATGAGTTCATCGGAAGGCTTCATCAGAAAGTCTATCAATACGTCCATGTTAAAACCCGGTGAGGAAAGCAGGATCCCTTGAAAATGACAAGGCAACGAGTGCGGGTCAGTGGGAAGAGTGCGAAAGTGGGGGCCGGCAGGTTGTTTTGTTAATCATTGATGATCAGTTTAGACAGGGCCAGTCAGGGAAAAGCAGCCATGTAGATCAGTAGCTGGACAAGAAGACAAAAAGGGCAGGACCACCAATCCACAGACTGCTTCTGTGAACAAAAAAGAAGGCTTTACTAAGAAAATTGGAAACAGCCAGCTCGGGGAGGTTAGACGGCAAGTCAAAAACGTTTTTTAGACAAAGCGATAACTCGCAGGCCAGTGAGAGTCTCCCAGTAAAGATCTGGGGGCTCAAGAAATCAGGATAAAGATGTAGTAAAGGGTCCTGATACGCCTGGTTCGCAAGGTCGCCATGAGAGGATAACTTATGTTGTTCGATCTCAATGCTCGACTTAATACATGGTGAATAAAACTTATAACTTTTATTTTGCATGACATTAAAAACCATATACTAAGTCAATGCTCGACTTAATACAATAATTGGTATGGAATTGTCATGTATTATAACTTTTATTTTGCATGACATTAAAAACCATATACTAAGTCAATGCTCGACTTAATACATGGTGAATAAAGTTTGCTATAAATTTAAATAAAGAATGATAACGACTTCAGTAGATTGCTAAAAAAAAAAAAAAAATTCCTAAAATTCTTTCTGATAAGATGAATTGATAGCAAGCTCATCCCTATGTGGATGACATTGAATTAATGGAGTGGGACTTTAAAAGCAAACTTTTTTTATTATATTTTTTAAAATTAAATAAATTAAAATTTATAAAATAAGTTTTTTTTGTTAAGTTTTGATTAATTAAATGAATTATAAGTTTAAACAAATTTTTAATTAAATTCGAAAAACGTTCAATTATGAAAATTTGAATTTAACTATCTATTAATTTACTCTCTTTAGTTATTTATATATTTGTCATAGCTACGACCTCTGGAAAAGCGCTTAGTTCACTGTTGGCAGAGTGAAACATGTGGCGTTTTACAGAATAAATTATCAAAATTTAAAAATCAGTTTTCGGGTTTTATGGAAACAAAATATTAAATTTTAGAATTTAAAATTGGAATAGCTTGGTGAAAGCGCGTGGTTTTGTGAAGCAGATAGTGTGATCTCATGCCAGTTTTTACCATAACATCTGTTTGTGCATTACCACTCATTTATATATAAATCAAATGGATATGTAATTAATTTATTAATTAATTAATAAATTAATTTATAATTTTATTTAAATATATATTTTTTAAAGTTTTTATTCATTTAAAATTTAAAAGTTGATAAAGTTCATGTATGTTATGGAAATAAAAACTATTTGTTTTTTTTTTATTAAGAGTGAGTATNTAATTTATTAATTAATTAATAAATTAATTTATAATTTTATTTAAATATATATTTCTTAAAGTTTTTATTCATTTAAAATTTAAAAGTTGATAAAGTTCATGTATGTTATGGAAATAAAAACTATTTGTTTTTTTTTTATTAAGAGTGAGTATTCCTAAAAAAAAAAAAAAAAAACTTTATTAAGAGTTAGTATTCCTGAAAAAACAAGAAAACAGGTTGAAGAACCAAGTATATAGGTAATTCTTTCTAGGAAGTAATAATAAGAAAATAGGTTAACCATTCAAGAATAAAAAAATAGGTTGATGGCCCAATACCAGCTACAATTTTCCCTGAAAAGCAAGAAAACAGATTAACCATTCAAAAACAGAAAACAAAGACAAGTAACAGGAATGAAAATCTATCCCTTAACCTGGTTTTTCAGTGATGAGTAAGCATATTGGTGAATAGCATCAATTGTTAAATGTCACCACTGCATAATGATTGACCTAATGATAAGTTTTTTCAATGTGAAAGAAATCATTTAGAAATGAAAAAAATAATATAAAAATAGAAAATCATATTTATATAATTGATAACTGGTTTGTAAGAGCAAACATCAAGCACTTACAGTGAACAATTAATACCTTATAGCTTGATATAAAACAAACATTATGTAACACATAGCCGGATCTGAAAGTACCAAAGTATTCATAACCACACGTAACACGCAGGGCAAATTATCTTACGAACACCCATGGCAAATCCTCTTAAATGTCCAACGCTGGCAGCGGAGCAGAAACGACCGCTTACAGATCAAAAGAGCGGTTATTGCAGAGACAATGGAACTTATTACAGCAAAAGAGATCCCGTCGATCTGCCTCCACCCACTCAACACTTGGACGTTACCACTTATGTTTTTTCCCATCACCACCACACGCAGCAGACCGCCTTCATCGACGCCTCGAGTGGCCTCTCGCTCTCTTATCCCACCCTCCGCCACAATATCAGAGCCCTCGCTGCCGGACTGCAGGGCCTGGGGGTTCGAAAAGGCGAGGTGGTGCTGGTCATATCTCCTAATTCCATCGCCCTTCCATGCATTTACCTCGCTATTCTCTCCATCGGAGCAATCCTCACCACCGCCAATCCGATCAGCACAGAGGCCGAGATCAAAAGGCAGGCTGAGGATTCAAAACCGGTAATTATCTTCACCCCAGCAAATCTGATCAACAAGGTTCATGCAACCCAATTGCCGGTCATTCTCATAGATGGAAACACAGAGGACGGCTCGGGGTCGGGCTGTATTTCTACTTTAAACCTCCTCTTGCAGTCCGCCATTAGCGGCCTCCCTTCAGTCGACATCAAGCAGGAGGACACTGCCACGCTTCTCTACTCGTCGGGGACAACGGGCAAGAGCAAGGGAGTCATCTCCACGCATAGAAATTTTATTGCCATGGTAGCAGGAGTTCTTAGCAGAGACGATGTGAAGGGAGGGGAGAAGATATATTTATGCCTCGTCCCGCTGTTTCATATTTTTGGGTTTTTCTATACAGTTTCTCGCATTGCGGCTGGGAGTACCATGGTGGTTATGCCCAAGTTTGATTTGGCTGAAATGATTTCGGCCATACAGCTGTACAGAGTGAATACCCTGCCCGCTCCTCCGCCCATTCTCGTCGCTTTAAGTAAGTCTCCTATCGTTGCCGAGTACGATTTGGCTTCGCTTCACACGATCGCTTGCGGTGGAGCACCTCTAGGCAAAGACGTCATCGACAACTTCACTGCTCGATTTCCAACTGTTCAAGTTCAACAGGTGACATTCATACCTATTTCGAAAATTTCCTTCCCTCTTTCTGTTATCAATTTGATTTTGATTTTGTTTTGGCCTTGATCAGGGTTGGAATTGTAACTCCCTGTTTGTTACACACCATCATTTTATCAGTTGTCGACTGCAACGCCTGCCATGTTATGCCATGTTTATAGATTTTTTTATCATTGCAGGTTGGATGGTGGGAAGTCATTCTCCCATGTGGTAAATGATAAAAGTCCAGTACTTGGCCTTTATATATCCGGAAGAAAACCTAAGCCTCAGTTATAAAACATGCCTCACGGTTTATTATCTGTGTTTTTCTTGTTCTTGGTTCAAGCAAAACTGTCTCCATGCTCCAAAAAACATAACAGGCTTGATTTCTTCTGTTCCAACTTTCCAATTCCCCCCAAATGAAAAAAGATTGAAAAATTGTTGTTTTCCCATGTGTAGTGATATGAATGTCTACCTGTTTTGAATACAACGCTAATGGAGGTAGGTATTATTTTGCAGGGTTATGGATTGACAGAGTCTAGCGGGTCAATATCCTTTACTAACACGGATGAAGAAAACAGACATTATGGAACGGCAGGCTTGCTTGCGGCTAATGTGGAAGCTAAAGTGGTGGACACAACCAGTGGCAAAGCTATGCCTCCCAACCATAAAGGCGAGCTCTGGTTGCGGGGACCTACAATCATGAAAGGTACTCCCAAGTCATCATCTCATCTTTTCCTCAAAAGGAAGATTTTGAGATTTTTTAACAAATTTGCAGGCCTTGCTGATTTCAGTCCTTTTTCATTTTTTGGGTTTTCAGAGAGTGATTTGGATAGCATCCCTGATCACCTGGACCACTATGAACAAAATCTTAAATTCTAAATCATGCTGGTAAAACTTCATAAGCAGCAAATGCAGAATTCCATAGCCACAGTGAGAGCATGGGTGCCCAGTAAGCATGCGGAACCCCAAGCTCAATATCACATTAAAAAATCTACAACAATTCCATTGAAGATCCTTAATTTGTCTACCCACAAGCGCACACCTTGTGCTCTTGTGAAATTTTAAGAGTGTATGTTCTATACCAAGAACCATCTTTTTGACTCAATATCACATTAAAAAATCTACAACAATTCCATTGAAGATCCTTAATTTGTCTACCCACAAGTGCACACCTTGTGCTCGAAATTTTAAGAGTGTATGTTCTGTACCAAGAACCATCTTTCAAACAGAAATAGTACCCCGGCAAATGAATCTATGTTTAGAGAAAGTGGTCCATGCAAACAGTCTGATATTTCTCCATCCTACCTCGCAGTGTGATGCCATAGCACTATCATCCATATATTGATTTTTCCCAGTTTCTGGCTGGAATATATATATAAGCATGTTGTTTAATAGTTTTATGAAATGGTTTTTTTCACTGGAATCCCTTAATATAAATTTGTACGAAATCATTATTTTTTGTTGTTTAAAATCCTTTCTGAATGCAAAAATGGATTCAGCATGCTGAAAAATCTCTGAAGCATTTGAATTATACAGAAATAATCACTCAAATCCAAGGATCTAACAATTTTTTGTGGAATTTAGGAAAAATGTCCGCAGAAAATATCCCCGAAAAAGAGTCATTTTGTAAAAAGTTTAGACTATGGACATAAGGTTTTAGGTTGTCCATGCAGGATATTTTGGTAATGATGAAGCAACTGCATCAACTTTCGATTCGGAAGGATGGTTGAAAACAGGGGATCTATGTTACATTGATGAGGAGGGCTTCCTCTTTGTTGTGGACAGAGTCAAGGAGTTGATCAAGTACAAAGCATTTCAGGTACAAAGCATTTCAAGGACCATTTAAAGTCAATTCGAAACCCAGAATAATGGTCTTCTCCGAAAAACATTTTTTTGACAGGTTGCTCCAGCAGAGTTAGAGGAGTTGCTCCTATCAAACTCAGAGATTAGTGATGCTGCTGTTATTCCGTGAGTAGCATTTTCCACTTCTTGATTTTATATACTTTCAAAGTTCTACAGATAGCTGGATTTACCACTTATTAGTCTGATATACTTTCAAAGGTCTACATGTACCTGGATTTACCACTTATTGAGCTAATAAATATTTTTAAAGTTTTATCTAGAATTCAGCGTTTAGGCTTGTAACACAGACTTCCTCTGCAGCATTAGTTGATGTCTCTATTCGTTTGCACATTGAGCCAAAGATTCATGCATACATGTTATTTATTGAAGCTTGCAAGTCTCTATCTTTTGGGTTTGTATGGTAGGTATCCTGATGATGAAGCAGGTCAAATACCGATGGCATTTATTGTGAGGAAGTCTGACAGCAATCTCTCCGAGGAGAATGTAAAAGATTTTGTTGCAAATCAGGTAAATGAAACACTTTGAGATTTTGTTTGTTAACTTACCCACTCTCAACCTAAAACCTTTTGTCGGAGATATGTTAATTTCCAAGAGAAATTATGTGTTATGCTTGAGTGCAGGTTTCACCATACAAGAAGATACGTCGAGTAGCATTTGTCAATTCAATTCCCAAGTCCCCATCTGGAAAGATCTTAAGAAAAGATTTGATTCATCAGGCTGTGTCCACCTCCAGATTGTGACTCCACAGTCCAACCTTTAATCTTTGTGAAGCAGTCATCTCCCAGTGTTTTATTTAAACATCATATTTTAAAAGTATGTGTCTAGTTGGTATAATCTCATAAAGTTGGTTATAAGCATCGAAGGATCGATTGATTTGTTTGATCATTTGTATCATGCAGAGTATAATTCTGTAATCGACTTCCTCGGCAGTTTAAGGTATAGATAGTAGAAGAGAACTAAAATATTCCATTATCATTTCCCTTTGCTTTATGACACCTGCTTTTGTCATTTGTCTGCAGAACAACTAAACATACCTATAGCCTCTGTTTGCATTGAGTTTTGGATATGTTCACCATTATGTCTAGCATCCTGTTGAAGGATGAAAATTGCAGCACTCAAAGAGAGCAATTGTCTGTTTGGTGTGCAGAATTTATAACAATTTCATCCTACTTGTGGTATTACAATCAAATACTTGTGGGAATAGAGAAAGTTATATCTAAACTTGTTTTTCATCTGGAAATTTGATTTTTATTGTGAGCTTGTGAGATAGAGGATTCAGACATGATTCTACACTTATTAGATGCCCACCTTCTCAACACAAACATGGAAGGTCTTTACCAGGCACGCTGAGTAACAAGGTCACCGTCCAGTGACCAGGGGTGTGCTTTAAATCGAGAGGACGGATGGTGAAAGCCCATTAGTGAAAGTGGTCGTCACAATTTGCCCAAGCTATTTAGACCTTTTGAAAGGAAACCGCGTATATTGTCACTCATGCTCAAAGCATTCTCTGAAACTAGGTTTGATTAGGAAGCCTCAGAGGTGTCGTCCATTTGCTATTATGTTATGCGGTTTAACTGTAATTTACCATTTTATTCAGCGATGGAAAATGGAAACCCACGTAAAGTTCAATTTGGATTTTACCTCTGACACCAGGAAGCACTCAAAGCCTCCCTTCAATTAAAAAGGAATATTGCAAGCACGGATCTATTATAGAAGAGGAATATCAGAGATCCGCAAAGCAAATTGCTTCTATTAATGTGACAAATGCCAAAATATATATGTGTGTTTTTAATACAATTCATAGAATATTGATACACATAGATATTACCTGGAACACACTTGGATCTTATCTCGACCTGCAAAATGGATGTTCCGAGAGTCAGTCCAGTGAATTATGAAATTGAAGTCGGTGGAAATAAGCATTGACATTTTGACAAATTAAAATCAAGCTACCACAATCACTCTATCTCATGTCAAAATTTTGGAATCAAGAGAAGAGATATTGCATGCATATTTAAGTTTTAATTAAGGTAGAAGGACATGTTCAAAGGAGTCATAGGTTGACAATCAGTTTGACTTTGACTATAAATATTTTTCTTATTGTGCAATGTTGTATATATGCTTAACAAAATAATTATTTTTTCATTATATTTATTTTATTTTGATCACACATATGATTGGCTAACCAATTTGATGTCTTTTGACCGAGCTCTAATGGAATGCAATTTTTCAATCTTAGATTATACCTATGATCCAGATGGATATTGGTGGCCACCCACCTATTCCAAGTGGCTCCTCGTGTCCATTTTTTGTTCAACATGTCTTTCTGTACTACTTTATCATTGTGAGTTCTACACTTTTGGGTCTGTCTGAAGCCTCACACATTCTCCAGGTGGATACGAGTGGCCTCTCGCCTAATCCAACTGGCCTATTTTGTATGTTTTCATATCAGCACATCTTGTTGTACTTTCAGAGTTGTTTTGAGGCCCTAAACATTGTTTTTTTGACGAAGTCAAAGTCTGATGGAGAAATGTGTAGTTCTCTTAAAGACCTTTCCAACGAGCTATCACGTGCCTAAAACGAAGGTTGTATGAAAAAGTTATGACCCTAGGAAGTTGAGGTACAAACTTACACCAACTTACACATAGGGCCCACATGACTTTTGGCATTTCACCTTCTAGGGTTAGGTTTTTGGATGTCTAGGGTTTTGAAATTCATGAACAATATGAAAAGGGCCTATGGAGCCTCATTGTAATCCATTCTGCTCAGACGGATATGTGTAGCAGCCACATCTCTTCTCAGAGATAGCTACCACCATTCGAGCAAGTTTTAGTTTTGCAGTTTTACAGTTTCAGCCTATTTTATAATTTAATAGAAGATATTGTTCACTGAATATTTGTGTTATTCTTCCTATCTCTGTGTTTATGGTATTCAATCTATAATCAGTTTGTTCCGCTCCTAAATCTAGATCAGTGGTATCAGAGCAAGTTTTAGTTTTGCAGTTTTACAGTTTCAGCCTATTTTATAATTTAATAGAAGATATTGTTCACTGAATATTTGTGTTATTCTTCCTATCTCTGTGTTTATGGTATTCAATCTATAATCAGTTTGTTCTGCTCCTAAATCTAGATCAGTGGTATCAAAGCGGTCTTCTCTTCATTTATTTTTCTTCGTGCATACCCCTGACAAGGTCTGGGTACAAGAAGTTGGGACTCGAACCAATCGAGCCATTACCAAATTGGTCGTGCCGAGCCCAACAACAACCCATGGGAGACGAAAAGAAAGATGATGGAGCAGGAGATCTTATTAAAATGTTGCTCGAGGAAGCCCTCGCGCGACAAAGGAACGAAATGATGGACAACTTCACGCAAATCCTTCGACGGTTGCCCACGGGAGAATCATCTTCATGAGGCGGCCATGCAACCCCCTTCAAGGTACAAGTAAATTTTGATATTCCATTATTTGAAGGACTAATAGATCCGGATGTTGTAGATAAATGGTTAAATATGTTCGAAGGATATTTTTCGTTCCACAATTTTTTCGATCGGGAAAAGATCACGTTTGCACTCCTCCAAGGTCGTTCCCCATGTTAAAGACTGGTGGGATACCTACTCTCAGCAAAGGGCCATGGAGGAATCTGCAATTTTTGTGGTGGCCCCTACATGTGATTCCTTCTGGGACGCCATTAAAGAACAATACTACCATGTTGGAAGCTACGAGGACCAGTACACCAGATGGACCACCATATGTCAAGAAAAGGACCAGACATTACCAGAATTCACCAATATTTTCCATACCCTTCGCACCAAATTGGGTATCAAATATTCTTAGCGTCATCTGGTTCTCAAATACCACAGTTGTTTGCATAGATACATTCAAACAGAAATGGATTTTCTGGACATCGCCTCATTGGGCAAAACATATAGATAGGATGTCAAGATTGAGCAGGAATTTAAGCAAAAACAACGAGAGTTTGGATCTGCAAACCCCTCACAACCGAAGCAGGGCAAAGGCAATCCCAACCCACATAGTAGGGGACCAAGTCGCGATGGTCGCCCTCAGGACAATCCGTCCAAGCCACAACACAAGAAGTGTAACGAGAAGACGAAGAAGGACATGGGAAAATGATGCGAGTACCATAAAATTTCTTAGCACAACACCGACGAATGTCGCTCCAAGCAGTCTCTCGTGGTCGAGCTAAAGGCTTCCGAGTTAGAGGTTGATTCTGATTCTGATTTTGATTCAAATCTTGAAGGAGGGAAGCGGATTATCGATGTTCAACCCACTGCCATGGTCACTACCACCAAAGTTCAGCCAAGCGAACCAGAAGAACCAGAGGAAGGGGAACGCCTCTTTCACTTGCAGATGTGGGTCAAGGAGGCTCCCATTCACTTCATTGTCGATAGCAGTAGTCAGAAGAACATGATTTCATCATAGGTCGTCAAGCGGCTGAACCTACTAATGACACCGCACTCGCAACCCTACAGCATCGACTGGCTTCGTCAAGGAAGAGATCTCTATGTCAGCCAACAATGTTGTTTGTCCTACGGCATCAAGCCTTTCAAAGATGAGGTATTGTGTGATATTGCTCCCCTTGAAGTTTGTGATGTTCTTTTAGGACAACCATATTTGTGGAAGCGTCATGTTGTATATGAGTCTAGACCCTGCAGTGTTATTATTACTTTGGGTTGACAATTGTACAGGATTTCAGAGGTGGCACCGCCTACTGTTATTTCTTTAATGTCTGCTAAGAAATGCAATAAGGTCATTTCACAGACCAGGAAGTTCATCTTCTTTGTGATCCATGCTCACAGTAAGCAGAAGGTTGCCGCCACATCCATGGCCTCTACACAACACCTCTCTTTGCAACAGAAGCAAGTGGACGTGATCGTGGAAGAATACAAAGACATCTTCATCTCACCTACATGGGTACCTACACACTGCCAAGTCAAGCATCCAATTGATCTGACCCCCGATGCACCTCTACCTAATGGACCAGTCTATTGACGCTCACTGATGGCGAATGACGAAATCAGGCGTCAGATCCAAGAGCTTCTTTAAAAGGGGCACATCATACCCAGCTCCTCCCCTTTCGGAAGCCCGATTGTACTGGTGCAAAAAAAAGGACGGGACTTGGCGACTCTGCATTGATTACAGAGCCTTAAACAAAATCACAGTCAGGAACTATTATCCCATTCCCAGGATTGATGAGCTTCTTGACCAACTCAAGGGGGCAAAGTTCTTCAGCAAGATTGACCTGAATTCTGGCTACCATCAGGTTGCCATCGACCCAACGGATGTCTGGAAGACAACCTTCAAGTCTAAGGAAGGTCTCTAGAAATGGCTAGTCATGCCCTTTGGCTTAACAAATGCACCAGACACTTTCATGAGGTTGATGGACGATGTAATGAGACCCTTCACCAACTCCTTTGTGGTACTATATTTGGATGGCATCCTCATCTTCAGCAGAATGTGGGAGGAGCGCATGCGGCATAATCACCAGGTTTTGAGCACTCTACGACAACACAAGCTTTATGCCAACTTGGAAAAATGCTCTTTTGGCATGAACAGGGTCCAATACACGGGCTACATTGTTGATGAGCATGGGGTACTGTAACACACCCACCATGGAGCTAGAAAATTTTTGGCTTTTCCTTCTCTTCTCCGAGGAACAGAATCCCCGAATTCCTATGAGGCTTGTTGCAGACCCTACCATCCCTTATCCGTACCTATATGATCATCGGCGATGACCACAGGCCTTACCGGAGAGGTGCTCCTGGCTTTCGCGATTCGGGAAATCGCGATGCATGTATTCTCGGTTCCCTGACTTTCGAGGTGTCGAAACCCGAAGGGAACCAACAGTTCGTCACAATTAATAATGCCTCGGTTTGAAGCCTGGTACTCCACTTTTCGGGGTTTCGCATACCGGGTTTTCACGGTATAAGAGGGTGAGGGACTCCTACCATTCGGTTTCCCGGGTGCTGAAACACCGAAGACCCTATATCCGCCAAACTCATTTCAGGTTTTCATCCATCGAGATTTCACGATATGCGAGGACAGGAGGGTTTCGCACCTGGGTTTCCCGAGTGCCAAAACTCTGAAACATCCAAACTCTAGACACGCTATGCCATTTCGGGATTTCAGGACTTGCGAGTGCAAGGGAACTCGTCCTTGGGTTTTCCGAGTACCGAAACACCAAATCTATACGCGCTAAGCCATTTCGGGATTTCGCAAGTCAGGATTTCGGGACTTGCGAGTGCAAGGGAACTCGCCCTTAGGTATTCTGGGTACCGAAACGCCGAATCTATATGCACTAAGCCATTTCAGGATTTCGCAAGTCGGGATTTCGGGACTTGCGAGTGCAAGGGAACTCGCCCTTGGGTATTCCGAGTACCGAAACATCGAAACACCGAATCTATACGCGCTAAGCCATTTCGGGATTTCGCAAGTCGGGATTTCGAGACATGCAAGTGCAAGGGAACTCGTCCTTGGGTATTCCGAGTACCGAAAAACCAAATCTATACACGCTAAGCCATTTCGGGATTTCGCAAGTCGGGATTTCGGGACTTGTGAGTGCAAGGGAACTCACCCTTGGGTATTTCGAGTACCGAAACACCGAAACAACAAATCTGTACGCGTTAAGCCATTTCGGGATTTCGGGACTTGCGAGTGCAAGGGAACTCACCCTTGGGTATTCCGAGTATTGAAACACCAAATCTATACACACTAAGCCATTTTGGGATTTCGCAAGTCGGGATTTTGGGACTTGCGAGTGCAAGGGAACTCACCCTTGGGTATTTCGAGTACCGAAACACCGAAACAATGAATCTATATGCGCTAAGCCATTTCGGGATTTTGCAAGTCGGGATTTCGAGACTTGCGAGTGCAAGGAAACTCGCCCTTGGGTATTCTGAGTACCGAAACACCGAATCTATACTAAGCCATTTCGGGATTTCGCAAGTCGGGATTTTGGGACTTGCGAGTGAAAGGGAACTCACCCTTGGGTATTCCGAGTACCGAAACACTGAATCTATACACGCTAAGCCATTTCGGGGTTTCGCAAGTCGGGATTTCGGGACTTGCAAGTGCAAGGGAACTTGCCCTTGGGTATTCCCGGTATCGAAACACCGAAACGCCGAATCTAAAATGACCATTCTCTCTTGTGTAGAGTTTTGAGACTTACGCCATAAAATCCTCCAGCAAATCCTTGGGTAAACTTTCAAAAAGGGTGTCCCTGTGAGGAGATCTATCTAGGGCAGTACTTGAGACAAATAAGGAAATAAATTTCTCGAGAACAGCCTTGAAAACTGAATCCGTTCTAAATATATATATATATGTATATTTTTATGTAAGCTAGAGGTGGTCTTTCCAACATAATCATACAACCACTATTTTTTATCAAAACACCATACAGATAGTCTTATACTGAAACCATTCATAATTGCACAAACCATGAGCATACATGTCAAAATATTAATTTCAAGATACGAGATATAACACTTATCAGAAAAACACCAGGTTTGATATAACTGTTGAGAGGGGTGTTCGTTTCCACCCAACCATAGGCTCAGCGATTCCAAATGGATTTACCACTAGCCACCCCCGAGCTTAGACCACGATGCTGTGAGACTGAGTCTCTGTTCGTCAGAAGTCGAGAACGAAGGTTACTCTCCTTCTTCTCTGCTTATCAATCACTCTCCATATTTTTCCAGAGTCCTTCTGATTTCTCCCCTCTTGCGATCTCTGTCGCGATTGCCCCCTTCCACACCTCTTTCCTGCCTTTTCTTTTCCAGCGAGGTTGCGTGTGGCACGAAATTCCCCGTGGTGGTCAGGTCTTAGGCTTCCACGGATGGGCGGTTCACCCCCATCCCTCATTAACTCATGAGGAGCCTCTTCACCTACCAACCTGGCGAGTAATTCATTTTGGGGCCAGCGAGCCACTCTTGATCTTCGGGTCAGTGAAGACCAAATACGGTATTGGTTTCGGTGGAAGTTAACGCCACCATTCCAGGTGCCTTCCACCACCTTTCATCAGCCATCGTGGTCTCTTTTCAGCACATCCCCCTCCCAGCAGTTCTACAACATATATTCATAACCTTATTTACATTCGTCAACCTTTTATACTACAATCCATTCAAAATCACACATTCACATCTTTGAGTCTGCCATAGTTCTTGGCCAATATAGTTATTTTTACAGACTAGGGGAAACAGGGTGTTACAATTCCCTCCCCCTTAAAGGAACATCGTCCTCGATGTTCTATCAATCATTATGACATGTATGTACAGAGGTAAACAAAATCGGATATGCCTGTTTCATGGCATCCTCCAATTCCCATGAAGCCTCATCTGGGCCAAAATGTCTCCACTGCACCTTGACCTGTGCAATGGTTTGGTTCCGGAGCGGGGTTTCCTTTCTATCCAGTATGAATTGAGGTTCTGGTAGGAATTCTCCCTCCGGTTCCACCTGGATCACATACCAGTCAATTATATGATTAGAATCATGTACATATTTCTTCAATAATGAAACATGGAAAACATTATGTGCTTTTACTGTGGGAGAAAGTGTTAGCCTATAGGCTACAGGTCCCACTCTATCTAGAACCTCAAAGGGTCCACAATACCGAGGTACCAACTTGGCACAAGATCCCATTGTCAGGGAACTCTTCCTGGGCCTAACTCTGAGATATACATGGTCTCTCGTCTTGAACTCTCTTGGAGTTCTCTTTTGGTCGGCGTAACTTTTCTGTCGATTCTGAGCGACCTTCAGGTTTTGTTTTATCTGAGTCACTTGTTGTTCCATTTCTTTCAACATGTCGGGTCCAAAAGAAATTTTGTTTACGGGATTACTCCAACTGACAGGAGTGTTGCACGGCCTACCATAGAGGACTTCGAAGGGACTCATATTTAAGGATTCTTGGTAGTTGTTGTTGTAGGTGAACTCCACCAGTGGCAGGTAGTCTTCCCACTTCTTGGGTTGATGCATTACATGCATTCTTAGCATGTCTTCTAGTATTTGGTTCACTCCTTCCGTCTGTCCATCGGTTTGAGGGTGATAGGCTGTGTTGAATAGTAACTTGGTCTCCAAACTAGCCATCGGTGATTTCCAAAAGTTGGAAGTAAATTTCGTGTCTCTGTCAGACACGATCTCTTTCGACATCCCATTCAGTTTAAATATCTCCTTCATGAATACGTTGGCGATGTCTATTGCTTTACAAGTTGACTTGACGGGGATAAAATGAGCGTACTTGCTCAATTTATCCACCACTACCATGATGGTGTCATTTCGTTTGGTTGAGGTTGGTAATCCAGTGATGAAATCCATGGAGATGGTTTCCCATTTCCATTCCGGGATTGGTAGAGATTGTAATAATCCTGTTGGGTGTTAGTGTTCTTCTTTTACTTGTTGGCATTCTCTGCATTTGGCTAGGTACTCGACTATGTCTTTCTTCAACCCAGGCCAGTAGAATTGTTTCCTAGTGGCCGTGATCATCTTCCGGTATCCTGGATGACCAGAATAGGGTCTTTTATGTAGTTCATTCACTATGAACTTCTTTAAGTCATCACAATCTGGAATGTACAATCTGCTTCGGTAAGTGAGCAGACCTCCTTTCATCATCTAGTAGTCTCCATACTTTATCCCTGTGGGTTCTTGCTGCAGGTACAAGGTCACGGTCTGGAAGAATGTGTTTGTCTCTTGTGCATTTCTGACTCTTTCCTTGACATTCGTCTCGTAGGTGCTCACCGCGGCCAGGTGAATTGTTTTCATACTTCTGCTAAGGGCATCGACCACCCTATTTTATTTTCCTTTAATGTGTTTGATTTCAAAATCAAACTTGTTGAGGAGGGCCATCCACCTAGATTGTATGGCATTGAGCTTTGGTTGGTCAAACAAATATCGCAATCCACAGTGGTCTGTCATAAGTACAAATTTTCTTCCCAGGAGGTAAAGCCTCCACATTTTCAAGGCGTGCACTATGACAGCCAGCTCTAGATCATGGGTCACATAGTTGACTTTGTGCTCATTCAATTTTCAGGATTCATAGTAGACCACACTTCCTCCTTGCATAAGGACTCCTCCGAGCCCTTCCTTACATGCATCTTTGCACACAAAGAAGTCGGCTTTGGGATCAACGATATTCAACACACGTGCGTGGATCAGTAGATATTTCAGGGTTTGAAATCTTTCTTCACATTTTTGTGTCCATGTAAATTTTGTCCCCTTTTTTTCTGGAGGGCAGTGATTGGACAACCAATCTTAGAGAATCCTTTTATAAATATCCTATAGTATCCTACTAATCCCATAAAGGATCTGATATCCGAAACTTCCCTTGGGGTAGGCCATTCTGTGATAGCCCTGATCTTATCAGGGTCCACTACTACCCCTTCTTCAGATAGGACATGACCCAAGTAATGTATTTGCTTCTGGAAGAATTCACATTTGTTGAATTTGGCATAGAGCTGATGTTCTCTTAGCACTTGCAGCACAAGTCTAAGATGCTCTTCATGCTCTTCTCCATTCTTGGAGTAAATTAATATGTCGTCGATAAAAACCAACACAAATTTGTCTAGGAATTTGCTGAGTACATTGTTCATCAAGCACATGAAAGTGG
>JASDQU010738374.1:172067-211848 GCA_032191745.1 Picea mariana | reverse complement strand
GTTAACCCAAATGGCACTACCACAAACTCATAGTGACCATACCTCGTCTGGAAGGCAGTTTTATGGATGTCTTCACCCTTGATTCGGACTTGATGGTATCCCGACCTCAAGTCAATCTTTGAGAAAATAGACACACCCCCCAATTGATTGAACAGGTCATCGATCCTGGGCAAGGGGTATTTGTTCTTTATGGTTACCTTATTGAGTTGTCTATTATCTATACAAAGTCTAAGGGTACCGTCCTTATTTTTCAAAAATAGGACTGGTGCTCCCCATGGAGACACGTTGGGCCGGATATAGACCTTATCCATCATTTCTCTCAATTGCAATTTGATTTCAACTAGTTCAGGTGTGCTCATCCGGTAGGATGTCCTAGATACCGGCACCGCTCCCGGTGCAAGTTCTATCGAGAAGTCAATGTCCCTTCTCGGAGGTAGACCCGGTACCTCTTCCGGAAATACATATCTGTATTCTCTCAGGGTAGGGTGGTCTTCGAGGCTTGGTTTGTTGCCTTCAATTGTTTTCAACACCTGTATTGCATATAGGGGACATCCTTTTCGGCAATACCTTCTCATTTGTAGAGATAATATTTGTCTCACCGAGACAGGTTTTCGGATCCCTTGAAGGCTTATCCTTTTTCCTTCTTTACTTACACATTATAAGGTTTTACGGTAACAGTCTAATCTGGCTTTATGGGTGGCTAGCCAGTCCATACCAATCAACAGATCATGCGATCCCAGGGGTAATATGTTAAGGGTTGCTTGGGTCGGGAATTCACCCAACATTAAATGGCAGGCTGGTATGACCTCTGCTACCCTTCTTTTGGTGCCAATGGCTAACTGTACCAACCATGGCTTGGTAGGTTTATGTGGCTGTAGTTTACACTTATCAATAGTCTTTGGGGCTATATAACTCAATTTTGAACTAGGGTCAATTAGAATAGACACTAGATGGTTTGAAATCATACCTTCTATTTCCACCACTGAAGCTTGGTAGTTGGCTTGGTTATTATCCAAGGCTACATAAATTTGCGGCACACTTCTGGCCACATCATTGACGGTGGTAGCTTCCTGGATGCTGTAAATTCTTCGACTATTCTGTTGTCGATGTGGACAGTCTCTCAGTAGATGTTCTCCTCCGCACCCCCAACATTTCAAAGGTTCTCTCTTTGGGTTATCGGCCTTCACTAGTACAGATCCAGAAGTTTTATTACCGCCCAAGGAGGGAAAGTTCTGCCGGTGTACACTCTGGGTTGGGAAGCTTATCCTTGAGTTCTTCTTATAGTTCTTAAATCTTGGGGATTTAATCCCATTTCTCTGCAATCGCGAACTATTTTTCAGTTTCCAGCCTTCGCGAGGTTCTGTCCAATGTCCAAACTGTTCATGAAAATATCTTGCCTTTCGGATAGTACCTTCTAGGGTCTTTGGCTCATCAAATTAAATTATGTTTCGATAGTCCTTAGGTAGTCCGCTGATAAAACGTTGCACCTTGGTCTTTTCTGCTTTTATATAAGGTACATACCTTAGCAACTTGAGGAATCTACTGACATATTCCTCTATAGTGAGTTTCCCCAGTTTGAGTTCATAAAATTCTTTAGTCTTTTCGTCGAAACATTTTTCCGACAGAGACTTCTTCCAGAAGTGTTTCTCAAACCATTCCCACGACAGGTCCTCTTTGCGAACCCCTTTCACATTCTTAAGGTCTTCCCACCAAATGGAAGCCTTTCCGTTCAAGTTGAAGGTGGCCACTCGGGCCTTCAAATTTTCTGAGAAGTCATGGACTCTGAAATACTTCTTTAGTCCAAGCAGTCAGGCCTCTACTTCCTCTCCCTTCTTTATTTCACCGTTGAAGGAGGGTGGTTTGGCCTTCGAATTTATGGCCCTTGGAAAGCTTTCGCTTCTTCTGTCTTCTTCGGGAAGAAGAACTAGTTTTGCTGCTAGAAGAGCCCTCCAAACCGCTAGCTTCCTTCCCAAGGGAATCGTCCGCCGTTGGTCCTTTACCTCTGGGATGGACCTTTTTCAAGGTGCTCCTCTCAGTGTGGCCACTGATATGACCATGTTTTTGTACCTCAGGTTCATGCTGCATTTGTCTTTGTAGGTCGGATAAGCTCTGCAGTAAAACTGTGTTAATTTCTGTTTGTTTTTCTTGTTCTTTCATCATCCTCTCATTGTCAGCCTTGCATCTTTGTAATTCGACCATGAGGCTCCTCACAGTCTCAGCCAGATCTGGAGGGGTACCTACCGCCCTCCTTTCGTCAGACTCTTCGTCTCTATTGTGAGAGCCCTCCCCCACTTCATGGTGAGTCACCATTCTATACGTCTGTAATTTCTCGTGGGCGATCTTCCACTTGTGTGCAAAGGAAAAACGTTGGTTGTTGGTCAATATTTGTATTCATTTATAACCAGTACATAATTCATATTTTTCACATGCATACACACAATAGGGGTTTTTCATTCTTAACTTCGACTTTTGATTAAAGAGGTTAAGATAGGGGGTTACTCCTTTTAGGAGTGTTTCGAACGAAGCTCCTACGCAACTCGTTCATGAGCCCAAGCAGGCCAAGTGTTGTAACCATGCTCTGATACTAATTTGTAACACACTCACCAGGGGGCTAGAAAATTTTTGGCTTTTCCTTCTTTTCTCCGAGGAACAGAATCCCCAAATTCCTATGCAGTTTGTTGCAGACCCTACCATCCCTTATCCGTACCTATATGATCATCGGCGATGACCACAGGCCTTACCGGAGAGGTGCTCTCAGCTTTCGCGATTCAGGAAATCATGAAGCATGTATTCTCGGTTCCCTGACTTTCGAGGTGCCGAAACCCGAAGGGAACCAACAGTTCATCACAATTAATAACGCCTCGGTTTGAAGCCTGGTACTCCACTTTTTGGGGTTTTGCATACCAGGTTTTCGCAGTATAAGAGGGCGAGGGACTCCTACCCTTTGGTTTCCCAGGTGCCGAAACACCGAAGACCCTATATCCGCCAAACTCATTTAGGGGTTTCATCCATCGGGATTTCGCAATATGTGAGGACAGGAGGGTTTCGCACCTGGGTTTCCCGGGTGCCGAAACATCCAAACTCTAGACATGCTATGCCATTTCGAGGTTTCGCAAGTTGGGATTTCGGGACTGGCGAGTACAAGAGACTGCCTCTAGATATCCCGGGTACCGAAACACCGAAACAATAATTTCAAGTCACGCTATACCTTTTCGAGGTTTCATACTTCGGGGTTTCGCCACTGGTGAGTAGAAGGGATCTTACCCTTAGGTATCTCGAGTACCAAAACACCGAAACACCATAACTCATATGCGCTATTGTCATTTAGGGGTCTCATCCATCGGGATTTCGCGATATGCGAGAACATGAGGTCTCGCACCTGGGTTTCCCGGGAGCCAAAACTTTGAAACACGGAACTCTAAATACACTATACTATTTCGGGATTTCGCAAGTCAGAATTTTGGGACTTGCGAGTGCAAGGGAACTTGCCCTTGGGTATTCCAAGTACCGAAACACCGAAACACCAAATCTATACGCGCTAAGTCATTTCAGGATTTTGCAAGTCGGGATTTCGGGACTTGCGAGTGCAAGGGAACTCGCCCTTGGGTATTTCGGGTACCGAAACACCAAATCTATACGCACTAAGCTATTTCGGGATTTCGTGAGTCGGGATTTTGGGACTTGTGAGTGCAAGGGAACTCGCCCTTGGGTATTCCGAGTACCAAAACACCGAAACACCGAATCTATACATGCTAAGCCATTTCGGGATTTCGCAAGTCGGGATTTCGGGACTTGCGAGTGCAAGGGAACTCACCCTTGGGTATTCTGAGTACCGAAACACCGAATCTATATGCGCTAAGCCATTTCGGGATTTCGTAATTCGGAATTTCGGGACTTGTGACTGCAAGGGAACTTGCCCTTGGGTATTCCGAGTACCGAAACACCGAAACACCGAATCTATACGTGCTAAGCCATTTCGGGATTTCGGGACTTGCGAGTGCAAGGGAAATCGCCCTTGGGTATTCCTAGTACCAAAACATCGAATCTCTATGCACTAAGCCATTTCGGGATTTCGCAAGTCGGGATTTCGAGACTTGCGAGTGCAAGGGAACTCACCCTTGGGTATTTCGAGTACTGAAACACCGAATCTATACGCGCTAAGCCATTTCGGGATTTCTCAAGTTGGGATTTCGCAAGTAGGGATTTCGGGACTTGCGTGTGCAAGGGAACTCGCCCTTGGGTATTCCAGGTACTGAAACATCGAAACACCGAATCTAAAAGGGCCATTCTCTCTCATGCAGAGTTTTGAGACTTACGCCATAAAATCCTCCAGCAGATCCTTGGGTAAACTTTCAAAAAGGGTGTCCCTATGAGCAGATCTATCCAGGGCAGTACTTGAGACAAATAAGGAAATAAATTTCCCGAGAACAACCTTGAAAACTGAATCCGTTCTAAATATCTATATATGTATATTTTTACGTAAGCCAGAGGTGGTCTTTCCAATATAATCATATAGCCACTATTTCTGATCAAAACACCATACAGACAGTCTTATACTAAAACCATTCATAATTGCACAAACCATGAGCATACATGTCAAAATATTAATTTCAAGATACGAGATATAACACTTATCAGAAAAACACCAAGTTTTATGTAACTGCTGAGAGGGGTGTTCGTTTCCACCCAACCGTAGGCTCAGTGATTCCGAATGGATTTACCACTAGCCACCACCGAGCTTAGACCACGATGCTATGAGACTGAGTCTTTGTTCGTCACAAGTCGAGAACGAAGGTTACTCTCCTTATTCTCTGCTTATCAATCACTCTCCATATTTTTCCAGAGTCCTTCCGATTTCTCCCCTCTTGCGATCTATGTCGTGATTGCCCCCTTCCACACCTCTTTCCTGCCTTTTCTTTTCTGGCAAGGTTGCGTGTGGCATGAAATTCCCCATGGTGGTCAGGTTTGAGGCTTCCGTGGATGGGCAGTTCACCCCCATCCCCCATTAACTCATGAGGAGCCTCTTCAGCTACCAACCTGGTGAGTAATTCATTTCAGGGCCAACGAGCCACTCTTAATATTTGGGCCAGTGAAGACCAAATACGGTATTGGTTTCGGTGGAAGTTAACGCCACCATTCCAAGTGCCTTCCACCACCTTTCATCAACCATCGTGGTCTCTTTTCAGCACATCCCCCTCCCAGCAGTCTTGCAACATATATTCATAACCTTATTTACATTCGTCGACCTTTTATACTACGATCCATTCAAAATCACACATTCACATCTTTGAGTCTGCCATAGTTCTTGGCCAGTATAGTTATTTTTACAAACTGGGGGAAACAGGGTGTTACAGGTACATGTTGATCCATCTAAGATCCAAGTCATCTGTGACTAGCCAGCCCCGACCACACTGAACGAACTTCATAGATTCTTAGGACTCACCAATTTTTATCGATGGTTCATGTTGGGATTCTCCCATATTGCCTGAGCCCTCAACCAGATGACCAGGGGCGGTGTTAGGGCCAAGTTCGTCTGGGGGAAGGAGTAGAAACAAACATTTGAAGATCTGAAACATCGTTTATGCTCAACTCCCGTACTCTCCTTGCTCGATCTGCAACAACCATTCGAGATTGAGACTGATGCATCTGACTATGCTATGGGAACAATTCTCACTCAACACGGGCATCTGATGGCATGACATAGTGAGACACTCTCTGATGTTGTCTGTAAATACCCCACCTATGACAAGGAAATGTATTCCATTGTACAAGCCTGTCGTCAATGGAAACATTACATTCTGGGGACATAGATGATCATACACACTGATCACAAGCCTATGTAGTTCATACAGACATAGGAGAAATTGCAGAACGACCGCCATCATAAGTAGTCCACCTACTTGCAGCAGTTTCATCTCAACATCAAGTATAAGACATGTATCTCCAATCATGTCACCGACTGCCTCAGTCAGCCTCCTGTGGCTGCACTTACCACTGTGCTCCACTCCTGTGGACATGAAACATCGAAGTGGCCCCAACTTTACCAGCAAGATCCGGACTTCGCCACCACATATCATCTCTTGGGTATAGGCACCACTATCACTTATTTTCACATTCAGGACATACTTTTATGCCACTTGGACCATCTATGTGTTCATACAAGCGAGCGTGTGAAGCTGATTTGGGAAGCCCACTACAGTCGGGTGGCAGGGCATTTTGGGGTAGAGAAAATTGTGGTCGTCCTTCAGAAACATTTTATTGGCTAAAACTTCGACTAGATGTCATCAAGTATATCAGATCTTGCACTACCTGCACCATTGCCAAGCCGACCATCAAGAAGCAAGGCTTATACACCCCTCTGCCTATTCTTGAGAAGCTGTGGGAGTCCATCTCCATGGATTATATGTCTGGTTTGCCGACCACCAATCATGTAAATGATTGTGTGTTTGTGGTCGTTGATCGGTTTTCGAAGATGGCCATACTCACATCTTGTAACAAGACTGTCACAACGACTGATACTGCCAAGCTCTTCTTCGAACGAGTTTGGGTGCACTTTGGGATACCACAGACCATCATCTCTGACCGAGACGACGGGTTCCTCAACACCTTTTGGTCGAGTCTCTGGTCTCTGTTGGACACCAAGCTCACAAAATCCACTTCTTTTCACCCCCA
This sequence comes from Picea mariana, assembly GCA_032191745.1. Lineage (NCBI taxonomy): Eukaryota > Viridiplantae > Streptophyta > Pinopsida > Pinales > Pinaceae > Picea > Picea mariana. Next base: position 205,176 of record JASDQU010738374.1, on the reverse strand, counting down.
AACCGATGGCCAAACCGAGGTCGTCAATCAGATGATTGCGCACATCCTATGCATGTACAACTCTAATCATTCTCGTACATGGGACGAGAGTCTCCCATATGTCCAACACAATTACAACAGAGCTTTCCATAGTTCCACCAGCCATAGCCCATTTCAAGTGGGTCTGGGATTCCAACCCTTGGGATCCATTGACGTTGCACTTCCTCTTGCGACCGCACAGACAAACTCTTCCCCTGATCAGTCTGTGGTCGACAAATCCACCAGATTCATTGAGCCGATTCAGCACATCCGCCAACAAGTCCAGGATATTTTGCAGAAATCCAATGCTAAGTACAAGTAGTGCCATGATAAACACATGGTACCACACCAGTTTCAGGTTGGCGACAAAGTCTAGTTACATTTGCAGAAGGAGCGTCTCACCGGGCCCCATCAGAAGCTTCGACCACTTCGTTATGGGCCTTACACTATCACCAAGGTTGTGGGTATTGATGTGTTTGAGCTCAACACTCCACGCTTCCTTGGTTTGCATCCAGTATTCAATGTGGACCTCCTTCCTCCATATTTCCCACCATTATTGGACACCTCTGAGTTTGTCGAACAACTGACACAAACATAGCTCAACCCTGACTACATGGAACAAGCATCCATCGATCAGATAGTGGACACACAGGTCAAGGGCACTCGCCAACAGCAGATCCAATTTTATCGGGTTGTCAATGCAAGGAAACTTCTACACCAAGGCAAGTGGCTCACCCGGGGCCAAATCCAACAGAAGTTTCTTTACCTGATGGGGGAACTCAACGCAATGGAGACCATTGCTTCCCAAGGGGAGGAGGATTGATCCAGATGGATATTGGTGACCACCCACCTATTCCAACTGGCTCCTCGTGTCCATTTTTTGTTCAACTCGTCTTTCTGTATTGCTTTATAATTGTGAGTTCTACACTTCTGGGGTTGTCTGAAGCCTCACACATTCTCTAGGTGGATACAGGTGGCCTCTCGCCTAATCCAACTGGTCTATTTTGTATGTTTTCATATCAGCACATATTGTTGTACTTTTAGGGCTATTTTGAGGCCTTAAGCATTGTTTTTTTGACTCGCCACAGTCAGACTATAGACGGAGTCAAAGTCTATCAGCGAAATGTGTAGTTCTCTGAAAGACCTTTCCAACGGGCTATCACGCGCCTAAAATGGAGGTCCTATGAAAAAGTTATGACCCTAGGAAGTTGAGGTACCAAATTACACCAACTTATCCATAGGGCCTATATGAATTTTGGCGTTTCACCTTCTAGGGTTAGGTTTTTGGATGTCTAGGGTTTTGGAATTCATGAGTAATATGAAAAGGGCATATGGAGCCTCATTTTAATCCATTATGCTTAGAGAGATGCGCGTAGCAGCCACATCTCTTCTCAGAGATAACTACCACCATTCGAGCAAGTTTCAGTTCTGCAGTTTTACAGTTTCAACCTATTTCATTATTTAATAGAAGATATTGTTCACTGAATATTTGTGTTATTCTTTCTATCTCTGTGTTTATGGTATTCAATCTATAATCAGTTCATTCCACTCCTAAATCTGGATCAACTTAAGTTTTGAGTTTTAATCACCAAACATGCACACAACTCATTTTTTTCTAAACATAGATAGCCTAAGTTTGGAGTTTTCATCTTATATAACTAGTTCATCTATTAATTGATGTCATTAAATTCATGTCAGTGGAATAAATACATGTGATGCCATATGTTGGATGTGAAATGCAATGATAAGAGATATTTCTTTTGAACGATCTTGTAACCAAATTTGTAACATAATTTACACTTAGCATTCCCAAATTTGTAACAGAATTTACAATTAGCATTCACTTGCACAATCTTTGTCATCTCCCACTATTCAGCCTCATTTGATGTCTCATTTATCCTCCCCCCCCCCCTCTTTTTTCCATCTCCACTTCTCTTATCTCCTAATGTATTTTAGGAGTTTCCATGTTTTTCTTCTCCCTCTCCCATGGGGACCACTGATTCAATATCGGGTAGTACCATGAGGTGAGTGGAGTTGATTCAAGAGGTGGGTGGAGTTGATTCAATCTAGGGTACCATGAGGTGGGTGGAGTTGGATGCACGCATAGTGAATGCTACCATTTTGGCTCTTTTTAAAGCATTAAAGGTTTAAAAAGGTAACGATCTACATTAAGGGTTTGGTCCCAACTATTTGTAAATTCAACTATCACTCATCATCTCAAAATTTGTCATTGATTTATTCCTTTATTATTAAATTTTTTGTTTATTAATAATTCCAATCATCAATAGATTTTCCTTTTCCTTCCCGTTTGCTTAACTTCAGTTTGAAATCAATGATTATGTTGTAGATCATGTGAGATAGAAACATGAACGTACACACACACACACACACATATAACAATTACAAAATTCAAACATGGTAGAAAAAAATTATTAATCAAGAAAACTACACAAAATAGATTAAGTCACAATGAATATTAATAAAATAGAATACCTTAAAGCTAAACGAATATTGTATAAAACCAAAATAATGGTAGAGTCAAATACTATCCTATTTTAAAATGGGAGGAAATAATTGTATGGTTGTTATTATTAGTCCCTGACTATAGCAATGAGTTTGCTTTTGATGTGACATTGACGTGACATTAATTTGTTTTTTACAATAAATTTGTGTATGCAGTTTAATGTTTAACATAGGAAAATAAATATATATTTTTAGATATAATAAAAATATTTGTATTTCTCATTTCTAATTGGTTGATAGAATTGAAGTGTTATTGCTCCCTTCACGTCTTTCAATATGTAGAATTAATTACATAATCAAGAAATTTCACCAATCACCACATCTAAATATAAAAAGTTGTACTATGTATTTATTATTATGCATTATTATATTTATATTATATTTATTATCTAATATATTATTTATTGTTATATTTATGTTATATTTATTATCTACTATATTATTTAGATTATATTTATTATGTAATATAATAAATATTATATAAAAATATATATTATTAAATTTGAAAGGTTTATTTTCAAAAAGAAAAATTGAATATTTTTAAAATGCAATTTGCATTTCGCTAGCTTAACTTAATTGGAAGGAAATTTAGGTTAATCCCAAAACTATACAACATCCACATTAAAGTAAAAATGTGGTTAGATATCTTCGCCAATATGGCATATGACAAATCTATACATGGAGCATCTTCCTCCATTCCTTGTGAGTCTAGGTCGAATTCTTTGAATTCCAACATTCCTTGTGAGTCTAGGTCGAATTCTTTGAATTCCAATCTTTATGACGGTATGGTGTCAGCGATCATCTCCATTTCCAAATCTACTTGGCAGGGACTAAGTGCCATGCAACCCTTGTTCATATGGTAATGAATAAAGTTACATTATCAAATTTATTGAGCTTATATTAAAAAATAATAAAAATCTTATCAAATTTATTGAGCTTATATTAAAAAAACAATAAAAATCTGATATGTGGATGATTACTTGAGCTTATATTTAGATTTAAGCACAAAATCTCTTCACTGTATAGTAATATGTTAATCATTGTAACCATTAATTTTATTAATTTTGTGTGATGATCTTAGTTTTACTGGCATAAGAAAAACCTCCATGCTCATAATTTTCAAGTTGTTGGCACCTAAAATTTATTAATTTTATCTTTCTTTTACATAATTATTATAATTTTTATAAATAATTTAACATACAACATTCTAATTTCACAATATTTTTTATTTAACACATCTTCTTTCAATTTTATTGAATATTTATTTTATAGAATAAATAATAATTGGTTCATCATTTATTTCATAAACTTGTGTTGCCTTATATTATAAGAAGAGGCTACCATTATTTGTTGGTTTTATTATGATTTTTATTACTATTATGAGGATATTTTAAGTAATTTTGATAAGTAATGCTCCACCACTTCACCTTCAACACAAGTTTTAGGAAATGTGCTAATGCAATTTTTGTATTGGTATAAGCATCTTCAAGATGGTGGCATGCAATGTTGTAATTCAAACTTATGCATGAATTCAAATCTATGCACCAAAAACTTTTCGGCACAGACATCGCCACTACAATGGCACTTGTTTAATTAAGGTAGAAGGCATTGTTCAAAGGAACAACACTTGTTAAAACCCTTTCATAGATGGCTTCTTGGTTATTTATCGCTAGGTTTTGGTAAAAGAGGACTTTGTATTTGCTCCACCCAATGAGTTTGGGTGTTTAGTAAGCATCTTGGTTTTGGTTGAACAAGCAAGCATGGAATTGTAAAGCTATTACCGTATTTTAGTGTAGTATATGTATTGTTGGATACTTATGTATATAAATTTAATGGAACATACACTACATCTCACTTTGATAATAAATGTTTTTCATTAATCAAGAAACCAATAAAATTGTTGGCTTAATCTTTTGACTCAAACATGGAGCAATTAAGATAACTTTGATTCTATTAATAATGGGTTTTCTATTGGTGGTTTATGGACCTATGGAAATCAATAAACTATGGTATTTCTCCATGGTATATGATGTGATGAAGCCTATTTAAAGGTTTGACGTACTCCATTGTAAGATGCTTTAAGTGGTCAGAGTTTCCCTGACTTCATTAGCTTGGTCAAATTGGCCAAGGTTAATGAATACTTCTTGGGCATAAACATTGTTTTTCTCGGTTTGGGTTTCCATGGTAAATATTTCATGTCCATTTATGTGCATGCTTCTTGTTATTTGTGTTTCTTGCACATATCTCATTGTGTTATTTCTCTCTTTTAGTTTTAACATTTAGTATCAGAGATCGATAGGTCTGGACTCTCTAGCGAGAGTGACCTAGGTGTTTCTTGGATGGTCGATCAAAGCTTGGTAGAATTGGACTCTCTCACAAGAGTGGTCTAGTATTATGATCCATCAAGGGAGAGAATGTCATCGTTGGCAAGTGGAGCATCGACATCTAAACGTAGATAGGCCAAGTGAATGAAACCATACAGAGGTGGAATGAAATGGAGAATAAGTTTGTTGGCACAACAAGATAGGCACAAGACACACAAGCATCGACATCTAAACATAGAGAGGCCAAGTGAATGAAACCATACAGAGGTGGAATGAAATGGAGAATAATTTTGTTGGCACAACAAGATAGGCACTAGACACACTAGCATTGACATCTAAACATAGAGAGGCCAAGTGAATGAAACCGTATAGAGGTGGAATGAAATCGAGAATAAGTTTGTTGGCACAACAAGATAGGAACAAGACACACAAACAAGAATATATAGCCAATATTTACCCTGAAAATTATCACCCAAGAAAACCAACACTCAAGTAGATATCTATTATTTTCTTGGCCAAGTCGACCAAACACTAGGTCGATTAAAGCATTTTACAATGGATTTTTCCAAGCCTTTGAATAGGCTTCATCATATTTAATACCATGGTAAATTATCATGGGTTCCCGATACCATGGGTCTGTAAACCACCAATGATAGACCCATCATTGACTAAATCAAGGTTATCTTAATTGCTCTATGACATAGTTAAGATTAACCCAACATTCCCCCCATTAAACTTGACTTAGGACAAACACTTACCCCCCTCAAAGTTTATTATTTGGAAATACAATATGTCCTCTTAATTATATTACCTAAGTCTACCTCTAGACCTTACACCAGTGATTTGACAAACCAAGCATTCCTATAAAAGGTTTTACAACCATATTTCCCATTTACATGTGATTTACTGATTTGTCATTGTGCTAGAAAACGTATTCTTTATTTCATTCCACTTCCATATGATTCCATTCACTTGGAATTTATATGTTTATATGCTTTCCAACGGTGACATATTCTCTCCTTGGATGGATCACAATACCATACCACTCTCGTGAGAGAGTTCAGGTCTACCAGGGTTTGATTCACCATCTAGGAAATGCTCAAGCCATTCTTACTATAGATTCTAGGCCTATCAAGCTTTCATACCAAATGTTAAAACTAAAAGAGAGAAATAACACAACAAGATAGGCACAAGAAACACAAACAACAATAATAATGCACATAAATGGAAATAATAGATTTACTCTTGAAACCCAAACCAGAAAAATCGGTCTTTGTGTGGAAAAAAATTTCATTAACCCTAGCCACCCCAACTAAGCCGACCAATTTAGGGAAACAACTTCCACTGAATACATCTCACAATGGAGTATTACAAGCCTTTAAATAGGCTTCATCACATCATATACAATGGGCCCATAAACCACTGATGGTAAACCCATCATTGACATAATGGAGGTTATCTTAAATATTTTATGATCAAGTCAAGATTAACCCATCATTCCTCCCTTTAAATTTGACTTCAGATAAACACCTATCACTCTCAAAGTTTATTAATCGGGTATTTGAGAATACAACATGCCCTCTATCATCTAGGTCTACGTTTAGACTTTACAACAATGATTCATCAAACCAAGGGCATGCCTCTAGTTATGCATGCTTATAAAAAGCATTAAAAAGTTGTATTCTCATTTACATGTTATTTAACAATTTTTCATTGTACTAACCAACTCATTATCCATTTCAATCCACCTCCATATGCTTCCATTCACTTGGGCTATCTATGCTTAAATGCCAATGCTCCACTTGCTAGTGGTGGCATATTCTCTCCTTTGATGGATCCCAATAACATACCATTCTCGTGAGAGAGTGCAAGTCTATCAAGCTCTGATCCACAAACTAGGAAATGCCCAGACCACTCTTGCTAGAGAGTTCATGCCTACCAAGCTCTAATACCAAATGCTAAAACTAAGAAAGAGAAATAACATAGCAAGATAGGCACAAGAAGTATGAACAAACATATAAAGCCAATATCAAACCTGCAAATATTACATTGGAAAACCTTCTTCGAAAGATATATCTTTATCCACCTTGGCCAATCTAGCCAAGATGGACAAAGAACAAGTCGTTGAAGGAATTTTACAATGGATTTCTTCAAGCCTTTAAATAGGATTTATCACATGTAAATACCATGGCTACTAGTTACCATGGGCTCGTAAGTCACCAATGGTAAGCCCGTCAATGAATAAGTCAAGATTATCCCAACAAAAACATAAAAGTTTAATCGTTTAGGATTACAAGAGGAAAACCTACATACAGATTGAAAAACATCCTAGCAGTTCTCAAGAAATTCATGGTCATGAATGAAGAAGGAAGATCTTTTGATGAACATACTTCTAGATTGAAATTCATAGAGTTGGAGATCTAACAAATAAACAGTAAAATGTATGGTTCTCTGCCAATCTTATTTTGAGATCTGAATTGTCTACCAAAACCCATGATTAGACGAGAAGCAAAGAGAAAAAATGCACAATATCACTCACCCTTAATAGAATATACCAAGGCATGATCCTTTGTTATTTAACCTCCCAAAAATCAACAGAAAAGTGTTCTCCATTCCATAGTTTATATGTAATCATTTTTTTTAAATCCATATTACTTTCACTATCCTCTAACATATCCCTTCAATGTGAAATTGCTAAACATAGATAACAAAATGGAATGAAAAGAGCCACTTACATGGCAAAGTATATCCTTCACTTAAATGTGTGGTACGTAAGCAACTATATATATTCTCTAAATGATTTCAGAGATTTTACCAAAGCATAGGCCTATTTTTCCATGATATTGTACTTCATCTATGCATCTTTGAGGGATTTTTTGAAGAATGCAATGGGTTGTTCATGTCCCTCATCATTATTTTTGTAGGAGGATTACAAAAATAGTGTGCTCAGAAGCAAAGGAAAAATCTTAATGTATTTACTATAGTTAGGGTTCATTAGCACATGATTTTCTCCCATGGATTTATTTATTGTCAAGAATGAATCTTTAATTGAGTCATTCCATTTTATCTCACTATCCATTTTCAACATTTCGATCATTTTATTGGTGAGCTCAACAAAATTTGGTATGAATCTTCGGAAAAAATAAATAAATAAATAAAAAATCTTCCCAAAGAATAAATAGAGAGATTTATTATGTCTAGGTAGAGAGATAGTATTGATAGATTCTACCATCTCTAGATCAATATTGAACTCCTATGCAACCATAATATATCCCAATAATTTTCCTCCAGTCGTCCCAAGGAAATATTTCTTAGGATTGAGGGATATGCCAAATTTTCTACACCTTTTAAAAATCTACTTCAAATGTTCAAGATGATCAACAAATATTTTTGGGAAAACAATCAAGTCACAAGATATATCAAAATAAACATGTCCTTTATATTAGAAAATGTATAATCCATATCCCTCTAAAAATTAGCCCCAGCATTTACCAACCTGAAAGGAATCCTCACATAGGAAAATGTGCCCCACAAAGTGGTGAAAGTAGTCGTCAATACATATTTTGGGTCCATCCTGACCTAATTATATCATGAAAAAATGTCCAACATGGAGAGCCTCTTAGACCCTCCTGCTTTCTATATCACTTGATCCATCTTAGGTAGGGAGTAGTTGTCCTTTGCGAAAGATCTATTCAAATTCCTTAAATATATATAGTCTTATCTCACAATTTTTCTTTCAGATAAGAGCCATGTTTGCAACCTGTTACCACCAACATAGGGATAACTAAGGAGATTATTTCTCAAGTCCCACAGGTTGCAGACATGGATTTCCGAGAGCCAAATGGACAAAGAATAGCCCTAGATGGCCCTTCTTTCTCATTGATTCATTCTACACATCATCAACAACAACAACATCCACCACACCGACCTGGTCCCATAAGGAAATGGGTCTTGATGCATGAGGTAATGAGTCTGGGTATCATGGTAAGTGTCACTCTAATATTTGAAGCATTTGAACATGTTGCAAAGAATCTCTCTTGATTACATAACGTTTTCTTGGAATTTATACTCTTTGCTTTATTTAACTCTGGTGGGTGTCATGTTATCCTAGTAAGTTGGTCACCCTTGGGAATAGGGTGCTACTGGGGGTTCCTTGAAGGGTCATCATCCATTCCCTATCATACTTATCACCTTCCATACATATTTCCTTTTGTCTCCTTATCTTTTGGGATTTTTGGGTGTACTGACCCAAGAAAGGATTGTACCTCATTTCAAGAGAAGAAGGGGCTAAAGGCCTAGAGGAGAAAATAGCTGGAAAAAGATAAAATCCAAACATAAAACCTTCTAGATGATCGCCCAAGAGGTCTTGATAAACAATGAACTGTTATCTCTTGAAATCATAATACCTGCAAAATCATAATTTCACATTTATAGATGTCTTGCTTGTTGAGGGATCTACACAAGTGCATTACAAGCTAGACTATACCCCCATGGCACTCTGTGTACCTCTCCCTTCAAGTGACTTTGTGGTACTGCCCCACAAGATAATAAATTAACCATAGGGAGTACCCAATGTTTGGACCTTAATTAATTAATTAATGGAAATAAATGGGCTTGGAAAAATGTTTCATCGTGGGCGAAGGGCGGATCACCCTCTACAAAGGCACCCATAAATGAGACAATACAAACCCTTGTATGTCATGAACCCCATGCCCTAAAGTTTACCCCACTCCACTTCACACTCACACATGGCTTAGATAGGTTTCTCTTGGGAAACACCTTGGACTTGGGGAATGATTGACCCAATAGGATGCCTTGACACCCCTCCCACACCTAAATTTGACAAATTGTATAACGTATTTGAGCATTTGTTTAGTTTGAAAATGGGGGTTCGATGAATAGGTTCGAGTGGTTTGATTCTTAGATGTGGCTTAATTGTTATGATACTTGTGACTCATGGACCCTCAGAGGGCGTACATGTTTGTCTTTGCAAGACCTTTCCCGGTGGACAGGTATTCATGAGGAGATGATTAGTTCAGACCTTCATGAGGGCTTGAAGCCCAATGATGGATGCAAAGACCCCATGCCTAGGGCAAGATCATGATGACTAGTTTACACAGTGAAGGAAGAAGACGTTTCCTTTGGAGGAACTCTGGGAGGCTTATACGACAAGTTACCAACCCCTATCACTTGGACACTAGCCCTTGGAGGCCTTGGGCGTCATCCTAGTAGCCCATGATGTCATCGAGGGCTAGGGTTTGATACTTGGAGGTGAAGGATGACAGTTTCGGCATGTGTGGCATGGAGGCTAGCCTTTGGAGGCCTAACGTTCCACTAGAGAACCTCAACGTCTCCTTGAGGAGGCCTAACACCACCCTAGGAAGGATGACTTCACTCTCTTTAGGGTTATTTTGTAAAGAATTGATTTAATTTTTAATGTTAAGGAGAAAATTGACATGTAAGCTCAGTTTTGTGAAAAGACACAATTGTTGGGTAAATAAGCCAGGATTTCCCATATAAATATGGGTGACAAACTTTATTTTTAAAGGATAACTCATCCCACTTGAGTGGAGGATTGAAATTTTCACCCCTTTGAGGCTACTTGGTTGAAATAACTAGTGTGCATATTCTTGGAGAGGCTTCTTGTGGTGTATCTTGGCTATTTTCATGGTGGAAAGTCTTCAACTAGGGTTTTGCTTGATTATTCTTAGTGAAGTAAGTAGAAAATATGCAATTTTGTTCATGTAATACATGTTTGTCGCAAATTTTACTTATTTCATGTTGAAGATTATGAAATTGCTTCCTTAAACCCTAGGAGAGAAACATAAGGTGCTTCTTTCTCTCTCCAGCCTTTCTACTTGTTAAAATTGTCAAGAATACCTTATCTAGGATAGGCTACTAGAGCCCCAAAGTGTTAGAACTTTAGTAGTTTCATCCCACTTTCTTGTTGCATAATATTTTTCAATAGTTTAAGGAGGAAATATTCACTAGGACCTAAAGGTGCTTATTCTATAGTAAATTTTTTTTCGAGACTTGGATGCTTGAGGCCTTGAAGTTCCAACACCTTTAGCATTCATTTATTTTCCTTTGACAAGCATTGTCATTGCTACTTTCTCCAAGTTGTATTGTTGATGTTCTTGACTCCATACTCCCAAAGAAGGCATTTGTCTACTTTCTCGTGTGAATGATTGATCAAACAAACACTTAAAATCTATTCTTTGAAGCTATTACTAACCTTTACTAACTCTACCCTTGACTAATACACTAGCTAACTTGTTGTTGTTGAAAATCACTGCTACAACCATACTAATTCATGCTAATTTGTTGCATACACTAAACTAACTCACATATAACTCACTCACAAATTTCTTGTGATAATTGTTAAATAATCTACTTGCTAAATTCTAAGATTTCATGGTATTTTCTTGCAATTTTGAGCACTACTTCTTGTGTCTATTATAAAACTTTTGTTGTTGTTGTAAACTGATAATTTATTGCATTCTTGCTTCAACCACCATATAATTGCATTGAATATCATCCTTAGAGACTTTACTATCATTTTTGTACATGAAATTGCCACATATATGCTATGTTGTTCTTGTTTCAGGCAGGTACACAAATTACACTTCTTCGCTTCAATTTTTGAGACATAGGCTTTGTTGACTTTGGTGACCAGTGAGAGGGGGGGTATTTCTTATCATAACCTTAGTCTACCCATCCCTTTAGGCCACCAGGGATGCCTCCCTTGGGGTAGACTTTCTTCTACTCCTAAAAGTGGGGATTTCCTATTGAGGTGACAATGATAGGATATCCCATTGTTACATTGATCACCCTCACTTGTATTGGGATTTGGGTAAGTATAGATTGTGCGATAACATTTTTGGAACTGTTAACAGGAAGAATCGAGTCATTTTTCCTCGCTGACACATATTTGGTAAGCCTTTCCTCAAAGACTTCTATCTTACAATCTTACTTGGCGACTCCATTGAGAGTGATTCCCTCACTTCCTTTGGTAATCCTTAAGAGGTTATCTGGCGACTCCACAAAGCTCAGGGAGGTACACCAACCCTCCCAAGACTTACAAAATAAATCTTCCCCACAATTGTCCCATAGAAAAATCATTGTTTGGTGGAAAACTTCCTTTGAACACAATGGCTAATGCCCAGACTCAAACTCAAACTTGAAACCAAAATCAAAAGAAACGGGCATCTAAACTCTTCAAGCCATTGGATATTACAGGCATTCGAGTATACTCTCGGCAAATGATTGCCAAATATGAAAAATGGCTCTCTAAATTCACTGGTAATGATGTGGTTAGCATTGAGGACCATATGAGTAATTTTTGGGCCTTCTTTCAACTCCACCTTATCAGTGATGATGTTGAATATCTGGCAATGGAACTTTTCTCTGCCACTCTTCAAGATGGTGCCAGGAGATGGTATGATGGTCTCCCTGATGCTAGTATTACATCTATGGACCAATTATAATAAGTATTCCTCAAGAGATGTAGTGTCAAAGATGATCCTAACATGTTTCTAGCAAGAATTAATGACAGCAGAAAAACTGAGAATGAAATTGTCAGGGAATTCCATGCCAAGTTTGAGAGGATTTTACAACAAATCCCTAAGAGCCACCACCCTGGGAATGAATTTCTACTTTTCCTTTATACTAAAGCATTCTCGGGACAAATGGGTTTCTTACTTAAGGAAAATTCCCCAATAACAATCCAAGAGTCTCATGAAGTCACTACAAGTATTGAGAATAACATTTCATCATCTAAGGTGGAGCCTTTCTCTTCTCCAAGGGTTAAAATTGACACCAAGCCCAAAGTGATACACACCGTTGAGGCCACCTCGGATATTGACACTGCTCTGATGAAACTTCAGGGAACTGTAGAAAGCATAGTTAAAAATCAAGAATTGATTATGAATAGGATCGTCAAATTAGAGAGATCCGAACACCAACATACTAGAATTCCTTACAAGGGGAAACTTAAAAAGAATGGCCAGGGATTCAAGCCTCAAAGTGACCAAAATTTTCCTAATCCCCTTGCTCCTAAAAATGTTGTAGAAGAAAATCCATGGTGTTTTCAATGTAGAGAATCACACCAGGAGCACAAGTTTCCATTGAACAATGGGGATTATGATCAAGTAAATATTATGAGTCATTCCTTGGTTGAAGAACCACAAATGTGCCTTAATATCACACTTGAACAACATGACTAAGGCATAAAAGAGGTGGCTAGAAGGGCTAGGATGAAAATTATAAATAACTTTGATGAAGAGTCAAGGGAGAAGTTGAAGAGACAAAAGTTGCAAGTTTACACCAAACATAAACGATTGCCTCAACCTCTTCCCACTAACCCTAAGGCTTCACAACATAAACTTCATCCACCTATGAGTATGCACCTCCCAAAATCCACGTCCAAGGATATCAATGTTGACTTGAATTTTGACCTAAAAGGTGCCTTGGAAAAAATGCATGTGACAATTCCCTTGAAATAAATCATTAAGGTTCCTTCCATCGAGAATAAGTTTGAGATATTTTTCAAGGTATTGGATGAACCAATAGATCCCCCTATTTTGTTACAAGAAGATCATTTCACGGTATAATATGATGGCCACCCACCTTTCCTCATGTCATTGAAAATGAATAACAAGTGTTTGAATAACTGCATGCTTGACTCAGGAGCAGGTGCCAATATGATGTCCTTGAAGGTAATGGAACAACTAGGTTTGAAGACCACGTGGACTTACATGAATGTGTGTGGATTTGATTCTAGGGCCATACCTACCCATGGAGTAGTAGAAAATGTGAAATTGTGCCTTGCTAAGTATCCTAAGAGGATTATCCTAACATGCCTACAATAGACATCAAACATGCCTACAATAGAAATCAAACATTCCTACAATAGATTTCATAACATGCCTACAATAGACATCAAACAATATGCATATTAATCTTAATTTCATGTATAAACATTTCAATTTCATTCATGATTCAAGATTAAAATATACATCCTCAGCACAATACTTTTCTATGCATTTCATGGATGCACGTCCACATGGATGTCATATTTACTCAGATCATTATTTTCCCTTGATATACCCACTATGCTCATGATCCCAATCAACAATTTACAAGAGTTATCAAAGTCTCCTCTTCCTTGTGGTCACTCACCCTTCAAGCCCAGGCTTAGGTATCCCCTTCTCTGTTATAAAGTCCCTTGGGCGATCCATCTTGTCTTGCTAAGGATTTCTCGTACAAGAAGAGCTTCAAAGAATTCGCAGAGTCTTACAATCGAGGCGTCCCCCAAGCTCGCTCTGTCAAGGCGTCTCTCCAGCCCATGTTACCACAACACAACATTCTTTACGATGATCATGGAATACCACATGGTTCTCATGTCACAACAATAGCCTTTTTCTATGCTTTCCAGCTTGAAAACCATCATATGTCCCTTCGGGATAGATTTGTAATCTCACCTATATCACATGCATACAATGAATTTCGTGAGACACCATCATCAATTTCAATAAAAAAAAAAATTCAAACTTGTTACCCATAGATTTCAAGTTTCACAATCCCACTTTCATATCTATTCTGTATAGGAACCAGATTCCACAAGTATGAGACTTCCTTCTCATTATAGTTTGGCTCATCAGGTCTTGGTCTTCCTTATGGGCTTACGACACTGCCATATCCAAGACCCTTCTTCCTGCAATTCCATTTTCATACAACCAAACAAATTGTTAGTTATCATGCACATATATTTTCATTGTACACTTGCAGTGGTTACCAAACAATTTCAAAATTGTGCATACTAACAATTAAATCACATTTATATATTCATTGATAGAAAGAAAAAATAATTATTATTCCTCAGACATTCATTATTTTAGCATTCCAAACTTTTCAAGATGCAATCAAACATTAAATGAATTTAAATAATGTGCCAATTTCCATGGTCACATTCACACAATGCACCCTTGCTTTGATTTCAAATTATTACTTTTCATGTTAGGCACTTTTTCCATGGTGTGTTGGAACTTAACCAACCTCTCACCACATGGATTATCTATCCGCATTCATTATTACAACAGGACTACTCCTTCTGCTTTGAGTTGATCAAGACTTCAAATCAGCCTTCATTATATGAAATTAAAATTTCATATGAATGCATCCAAGCATTCTTTATTTATAGATAACCAGGGTGCCAACACTCCTAGCCACTCAACTACTATCTTTACCATTGATACAACTTTGGTAGAATATTGGAAGGTCCTCCTTCTATATTGGGCAGTCCAATACCCTCCCTCTCATGCAAACATGGATTTCCCCAATGCATTCAATCAATGTGCTTCTTATGAGAAATTTTGTTCCCAATCATTCCCTATCGTCCAGTACATTCATGACACATTCATTCATGAATTATTTGCTAGGATTTCATTCATCCTTACCTGCCATAGGTTCTTCCCACTATCATTCAGATTCTTTTCTTGAATCTTACCCTTCTTGGGTGTCAATGCCATACAAC
Organism: Picea mariana; assembly: GCA_032191745.1. NCBI lineage: Eukaryota > Viridiplantae > Streptophyta > Pinopsida > Pinales > Pinaceae > Picea > Picea mariana. The sequence continues at coordinate 189,777 of JASDQU010738374.1, read as the reverse complement.
AACCAATTAAATTCACATGCATATCATCAAAATATAAAATATTTCATAAGAGATTCTTACCCAATCCCTTTCAAACCTCATGCTACATAGGCACGAATTCTTTATACATGTATGGATGCCAACACCTTTATGGTATTACCTCATCAGTGGTGCTTTACTGGAACTTCTAAGGTCCCTTCAACAACTTTCAACAAAAACCTTCTTGTATTTATCCTCTGCTTGAGGTTTTCCACCATTGGTAACTATCTTTCCCAACAACTCCAATATTTTCTACACATAACATGCATCATCACAATCACAATTATATTACTTGTCATGTTAAATAAAAAAATGCATGTATCATAACATTTAAATCAGAAATCATTCTCAGATATGTCCTAGCATATGTATATGCATGCATGATACTAATACATAGAGAATACATGAATACGTATTCTCGTTTCCTTCGCAGTGAGAGTTAAAGTGGGTCTACCCGAGCTTAGCATCATGAGAATGAAAAACAAACAATTGTTGGAGATATTACACACTCACCTAGTATTTCTTTTCTTAGGTTAACCATTCTATGTTGAGGGTGCCTATGGTTAGAGATATTCTCCCGTAGATGATAATATTCTCCCCTAGATAAGGGCACCACATCCTCTTCAGTCTTGAGTCAGTTACACCTCAATTAGACTAATGGAGTGGAGTCTTGCATGGAAACCTCAATATTATCACCAAGTGTTGCATGCATACCTCAGTATCATCACCATGAGTGTGCAATTGCCTTGTGATCATCACCAAGAAGGAACCGCACATGTGCATCCATGATTCTCTCCTCACTCCACTAGTGATTAGTCAATTAATTGATGACCACATGGACAATTAACTAGGAATAGGTGGTAGTTCACTCCAGAGTATGTTTGTGAGTATGTTCGTGAGTGTCTAGATCTCTCTAGATCACGTTAGTTTTCTCATGTAGAGTATATCATGTGTATTTTTACCATTCTCTAATATAGTTAATACAATTCTTGCATTCTACTCTCTTCTCTTCTCTCTCACAGGTTTTGTGTGTTCAATTTCTACAAGCTAGGTTTGTTGTAAAAACTTCACATGGTATCATAGCCTTGATTACTAGGATAAAGTTCACAAGCATTTTTATTTGCAGGTACAGGAGGAAGATGCAATCAAAGAATATGGGTTACTCACCGAAAATACTCCTCACGCCTCATAACTACTTCAAGTGGAAGCTGCAAATTCTACATCAACTAAGATGCAGAGGCTTGTACCAGATTACTATGGCGACAAATATTGAGCCAACTTCTGCTCTCAAGAAGAATGGGTATCTCAATCACATGGATGAGGCTTACGACCTCCTCTGTGTGTATATGTCCCCCGAGATTTTGTTTCACATTGAATCTTATACTAGACCAGATGAGATTTGGACAAAGTTGGAGGATCTCTTTGGAAAATAGGACGAAATGAGAGGCCATATGCTCGAGGTCAAGCTAAATTCCTATGATCCAAGAAATTTTGATAACATCCAAAACTTCTTTATAAATTTCAAGTCCCTCCTCCTTCATCTAAAGGGATGTGATGTTGATAAATCAACTCAAGAAACCTAGTTGATCCTTTCTATTCTGGAAAAGCTTGATCCAAATTATGTCATTTTTGTCTCATCTTTCCATACAAACAAATTCACTTCAATATCTACTTGGAAAATGTTGACATTAGATCAGTTTATTGAAGCCCTCGGGTATGAGCAAGACAAGCTCCTCAAGATGGGGATAATCAAGGTATCCAATGCACATGCACTTGTTTTGCATGAGAGCAAAAACGCATCCAGTTTGAAGACCAAGCAAAAAGACAAGGGAAAGGCGCATGTAGATCCAAAGAAGAAAGGGTACTCCAAACCCTTCAATGATTCCTTATGATCCAAAGATGGAAAAGGAAAGAAAGGGAAGAAAAAATGTGATTACTATAACTGCAGTTATCATCCCAAGTCTGCATGCATGAAGAAGCAGATTGATCAGATGACACATATTATTCAAAAGAAAAACACTGGGGATCACATTCCCGAAGCTTCCAAGAAGAAGTCAAAAGATCAAGAACCAACAAAATGGGGTAACTCTCATGAAATGATTGACATTAACTCTTATCATGATGCATGGATCTTAGATTCAAGTTCATCCCACCATATGGTAGCAACACATAATGTTTTATATTCTATTTTTGCATGCATGGGTCCTCCCATTGTCATGGGAGATGATACCCTAGTTGAGGTCATTGGCCAAGGGAGAGTAGAAATCCCACACAGAAGTTTTGAGAACATCTTGCATGTTCCAGAACTATCAGTGAATCTACTCTTCGTTTATCAGATAACACATTTTGGTACAAGAAAAAGGGTGGAATTCACACCTGATTCCATAACCATATTTTCTATGCGTGATAACTCCATGATTGTTGGTGGTGAGGAAAACCACCAATATCGTTTGTACACTTTCAGTAAGTTCATTGCTAAATTTGATTATGATGTATTACTAAAGCATGTTGATAATACTATTAGATTATGGCATGAGAGATTCAGCCATCTAAACTTGAAATACATGCAACAACTATACAAACAAGAAATGGTCACTGGATTTCCCAACATACATTTTTCCAAAGAAGTTTGTCAAGGATGCGTTCTTGGAAAACATCCCCAGGAGAATTTTAAGAAAGGGAAGGCTTGGAGGGCCTACTCTCCTTTGGAGCTCATCCACAGTGATATGATGGGACCATTTCCTCATATGTCCATCAACAAAGCAAGGTACATGCTTACATTTATCGATGATTTCTCATGATACACTTGGGTGTATTTTCTTAGGCAGAAGTTCGTGGTTTTTTAGCATCTCAAAGACTTCAAAGCACATGCAGAGACTCAATCCGGGAGAAATATCAAAATCCTTAGCATAGACAATGGGGGGGAATTTGTGAACCAAGATGTTGATCATTTTTTTTTCAAAGGTAGGTATACAACTGCAACACACAATATCTTACATTTTGCAGCAAAAATGAGTAGCCGAGAGGAAGAACATATGCCTCAAGGAGATGGCCACTTGCATGTTGCATGCAATATCTCTACCACCCAAGATTTGGGCCGAGGCACTTAATTGTGCCAACCACATTCAAAACAGATATACTCACAATTTTTTCAAGGACTAGACTCCCTTTGAGGCATGGAGTGACAACAAACCGGAAGTCAACCACTTTTGAATATTTGGATCACGTGCATGGGCCTGCATACCCTCTGAAAAGAGGAAAGCATTAGATCTGTAGAGTACGACATACATATTCGTGAGATATCCAGATGGTGTGAAGGGTTATAGGTTACTTAATCCTTCTACTGATAGGCTCATCATTGAGCACAATGTTCAGTTTGAGGAAACTCCCTTGCATGCATCATTGGAGCCACATGCAAATACCTCTGTACTAGTGCCTGCACCAGACATCAGTGATATGATTCCACTCACTCATATGATGGTCTAGATCTAAGTTCTGAATCTGATTCAGAAGATTATGAGCATGCAGATGTTGAGCCATCATAGATGGCCAAGTGGGCACAAACCACCCTACAGGCAGTAGGAGACCTTGTGGGGGATCCAACAGATCAGAGGAGGATGAGGTCTTAGTTTGAGGATCCTCCTCATGCACTCGCAGCTACCAAACCAATGATTCACATGCATTTCTATATGGTTCTAGCTTCAAACCCACAAACCTATACAGAGGCTGCAGGGAATCCCTTCTAGGCATCCACCATGCATGAGGAGTATAAATATATCCTTGAGAACTAGACTTGGGATTTGGTTCCGCTTCCTTCAAACATGAATATTTTCAGATGCAAATGGGTCTACAGGACCAAGAAGGCAGTAGCCAGATAGGTGAGCAGGTATAAGGAAATATTGGTTGCCAAAGGTCTTTAGAAAATCCATGGAATAAACTATGATAAGATATTTTCTCCTGTAGCAAAAATGGACTCCATCCAATTGGCCCTTGCCATTGCAATAGCTCTAGGGTGGGAAATTCACCAGATGGACATGAAGAATGATTTTCTTCACGGGGATCTCTTAGAGAATATTTACATGGAGCAGCCACAAGGGTTCATTCATAACTCATCCTTAGTATGTCGACTGAAGAAGTCTCTCTATGGCCTCAAGTAGGGGCCTAGAGCATGGTATACGAATATGGATGCTTACTTTCTCTCTCAACACTTTTTCAGATGCAAATAAGATCTAAACGTCTACATGTTGGGACCTCAGACTCCTTACCGATCTTAGTTATCTATGTTGATGATCTCCTAATCACAGGAAGTTCAACCTCAGCAATTGTTGCAGTCAAAGACATTTTGCATAGCAGGTTCTCTATGAAGGAAATGGGTCCACTGCACTATTTCCTTAGTCTTGAGATCAGTCGGGATGCTTCATGCATCGAGCTATCTTAGACTAAGTATGTTAGGGATATCTTGGTTAGATTCCACATGACCTACTGCAAGTTGGTAGTCACACCCTGTTTGTCTAGGGTACATCTTGAGGATATCGAGCATACACAAGTGGTGGAAAACACGTTGTATTGACAACTTATGGGGAGCCTTCTATATCTCACCCACACCCAATCAGATCTCTAATATGTAGTAGGAGCAGTTTCCAAGTACATGCAGGAGCCGCATAAGCTACATTGAAAGGCTGCAAAGTGCATCCTTAGATATGTTCAAGGCACCACATGTTATGGGATTCACTATGCAGCAGGTTGTGCATTGAATCTCATGGGCTTCACTGATTTTGATTGGGTTGGCGATAACATAGATCACAAGTCCACAACTGGGTATGTGCTTAGTTTGGGTTCTAGTCCCATCTATTGGTCAATCAAAAAGAAGTAAGCTTTGTTCTATCGTCAACATCACTATTCAGGGACTTTGGCTTCATAACTTCCCTGTCGAGCTTGACATCTAGTTTCATCATCTGATTGTCATTTGGTGTGACAATTAGAGTGCTCTCAAGTTTTGTAGAGACCTAATGCAGTGACAACATACCAAACAGATCGAGATCTATATGCATTACATCAGAGAGATGGTACATGATAGGATCATCAATTTGCAGTACTGTCTATACGATGAACATATTGCAAACATCTTCACCAAGACATTTACTGAGTAGAAGTTCCACCTTCTGCGCAATCGTCTTAGGGTGAAGGACAATTGCTTAGCAACTGTCTTTCTTCCTTCTTCTTTTTGATGCATTGTACTTTGAGGTGGGGCAGAGGGGGGTTCCATGATTTTTTCCCTCTTTCCTCTATTTTCAATGTTTCATTCTTAGATGCATTGTACAATGGGTACCTAACATGGCCTTGGTTGTGAGGAACCATTCTTCATTTACACCTTAGTAGTGTTCATGGGGGATGTTGGAGATAATACACACTCACCAAGTATTTACTTTCCTAGGTTGACTAGTCTATGTTGAGGGAGCCTCTCGTTAGATATATTCTCTCCTATACAATAATATTCTCTCCTATATGAGAATATTCTCCCCTAGATGAGGGCGCCACATCCTCTTTAGTCTTGATTCAGTTACACCTCGGTTAGACTAGTGGAGTGGAGTCTTGCATGGCAACCTCAGTATTATCACCAAGTGTTGCATGCATACCTCGGTATCATAACCATGATTGTGCACTTACCTTGGGATCATCACCAAGAAGGTGCCACACATGTGCATGCATGATTCTCTCCTCACTCCGCTAGTGATTAGTCAGTTAATTGATGACCACATGGCCAGTTAACTAGGACTAGGTGGCAATTCACTCCAGAGTCTGTCCGTGAGTATCTAGATCTCTCTAGATCACTACTATGGTGAGTTAGTTTGCTCATGTAGAGTATACCATGTGTATTTTTACCACTCTCTCGTATAGTTAATACAATTATTTCATTCTACTCTTTTCTCTTCTCTCTCGCAAGCTTTGTGTGTTCTTTTTCTACTAGCTAGGTTTGGTATAAAAACTTCATAGCAACCATCAGGGAAGGTATTTTTTAATGGAGTGGGTTAATGAGTGATAAACTCAACTTTTCATGTGAGTTCATTTTTTTGGATGAGGTCATTTTATTTTTGCAAAGGCAAAGTGTCACTTTCATTTACTCTTTTTTTTGTTTTTTAATTCCAATGATCTAAGTTGTTTAAAAATGAATCAAAATTTTGGAAACAAAGTTTCATGGTTGAACATTCCCATCTATTAGATGGAACTCTATTTTTAAACAAAATTCCTACTAAATTTGGAAAAGAATTTCTACCATGAAAAAATGAATATGACCATTTATTAACTTACTTTGTTTTAATCATATGAGTCCTTAAGATTTGTTATAACATGCTAGAACCTTTTGAAAAAACACTTAGTTCAAAGGAGAATAAAACATGCCATTGTTTTATGGAAATAAATGATCAAATGATCAAATATAAAAATCAATTTTTATTTATTTATTTATTCTTGATAAAGTTAAAATGAGAACTTTAATGCTAAAAACTCATGTTTGTTAGTTTAAATAGATTTAAATACAATGATTTCCTGTACCTGAAGCAGGTCATGAAGCTACATTAAGATAATGTAATAGTACACAGGTTTTAGTAATTATAAGTGTGTCTTCATCCGAAGCAATGATTTCTGACCTATTAATAATTCTGAGTGCGATGGGTTATCTTAGCATACTTTTTCAACTAAATCTTGTATGAAACAACATGATAGTCATATATTTATTTTATTTTAAGGAACAATCAGAAAGTGCCCGTATGCATAAAATAATAAGTCGTGCAAAGTTTTCCAAGTACTATATGAATAAATGATTTGCAGATGTAAGATACAAGTTTGGAATCACTATGTGATTGTAGAATACATATACTACTCATTGTGTGGTTACATGATTTGTTCCACCAAAAGCTAAATTATAATTTAGTTTTTCAAGTTTAGGATAGCATGTAGGCAAGTTTTTCTTTTCTATTCCCAAGCATTTCACTTAGCCTCTATTCATGCCCAAGAAACAATAATATCAAAACATTAACATATAGCCTCTATTCATGCCCAACAAACAATAATATCAAAACATTAACATATAGCCTCTATTCATGCCCAAGAAACAATAATATCAAAACATTAACATATCTTCATTTTGAAATTTGTTGGAATAACTTAATTGATTTGTTGCTTGGAACTTGAGAAGTCGCATTGCACCTCAAAGTTATTTTAATAGATCCAAACCTTATGCTTCTTTATGTTTAGGTGGCATTCTGTGTCAGTCATGAATGGATAAGAAATGTTGGAACTTTATTTTTGAGTTTTCATCCACTCTGCCTTCTCAACATGCATTTTAGGATTGTACTTTAAAGCAACATTGCAAATATCATGTCGGTGAACAACTAGAGATCTCCATGAGGGAAAACCTTTGGAAAAAAAAATTAAAAAACAAGTGAAAGAAAAATAAGTAAATGATTATCGGAAGGTTCTCAAGAGTACCCGGAGGCTTGCAAACATTGGGAAAGAGATGCATAACTCCTTTGATTTCTTTGACCCTACGGTTTCCCAACGAAAATCTAATGGCCTTGGTTGGGCTTGGGATGCCTGAAACTTCGACAATGTCCTCTTGGCCATTCATGTCGAGAGATTTGAATATATCTTTAATTGTTTCCATTATTGCATTCGTGTTGCTTGATTCACACATGTTGACATCGATGCTCTCACTCATAAACTCTTCTCTGCAAGAATGTATTTATAAGTTGAACATATTACTATTTTCTTGTTTTCCACATCTTGCTCCTCTGGCACTAGTCTCCATCTCTCATGAAGAGAACTCATGGGAATGGCACTCTTCGGCGACGACGCAACGATAATGGTGTTGGGTACCGACTCGTGACTGGAACCCTATGAGAAGGGTTTCTGGAGCTTAGTTCCTTCACGCTCACAGTCGTAATGGTGTTGGGTACTGACCTGTGGCTGGAAGACAATGAGTAGGGCTCTTGGAGCTTGTCTAGGTCATGCCACAGTTCTTGCTAGCGGATTAGGCCATTTATTATTACCGCAGGGAAACTGCTATGACGATGGAGAAGGAGATAGAAGATAAGATCATATACTATAATGTGTGGACGCAAATGATGCAGACATATGTAGAACGATAGTGATGAAGTCTCTTCATCAGAAGTATATGGAGGAGGGGGTTGGCAACATGGGAGGTCAAATCCCATAGACAGGTAGACTACCAGTTTATAAGGACATGTGGTAGAGATAAGTACACAAACCAAAGATAAGTGGAGTGGTATTCAGGAGGTCAATCCAACAGGCAGTAAAGGAGGTAGCAGATAGAAGGAAAGTAAAAAAGGCATTAATATTAGTGGATAGGTTTTCCTGGTTGACAGGTTTTAGGAAAACGTTGTCCCTACATATATGCTTTCGACATAATTATTAGTGTTTTTAATATATGATAAAAGAGTATAAAAAAAGAGGGGCAAGTGTTTTTAATATATGATAAAAGAGTATAAAAAAAGAGGGGCAATTTTGAGAATTGAACCTCTCTTTTTATAACTATTTTATTATATCTAAAAAGATTATAAAGGAAAAGGGGGAATTTTTTAGAATCATTCATCCTACTTTATTAACTTTTTCATAAAGATATATATGAAAATGATTATAAAGAGGTGGAAGGAAATTATGATAATCATCCCTGCTGCTTTATAGCCTTTTTTATTTTATATAAAAGGGTTATAAAAAAGGAGGGATGATTCACCTCCAACCTCTTTATAAACCTTTTTATATATATATAAGGGGGACCTCTTTATAAACCTTTTCATATATATATAAGGGGGAGGGGGGAATTATCCCCTCCCCTTTTATAACATTTTTCAAATATATTTTAACATATATAAAAGGTTATAAAGGAATGGATTATTCTCACGATCACCACTCTTCTTTTTAATCTTTCATAAGGGGGTTTCATACACCAATTCAGTGTCTAACTTGGTCGTGACCTTAAAATTATATTATTATTATTATTATTTTAAAGAAATTGAACATTCATATTGATAAAAAGGGTTGTGTTGAGGCAAATAACTATCATACAAGCAACAAAATTGGCTCAAGGCTTGTACTTAGTTATAAAACATGAGGAACTAAGGAAGGATTTATGTCCATATCAACTTCCCACTCAAACAAACTAATAACCTTTTTAACAAACTATCCTTAGAGAAAGAGAGTTTTGAAATACATTCATTGATGTGAGGAGACAATATCCTGAATTTCTAATATCTGAGCAGTTGGATCTGCAGTATCCATGGAAGTTGTATCGAGATCCTCAAATCCATTGTCAATTGTCCCTGCATAAAGGGAAGAAACAATAGCCTTCTTAGCATCATAAAAGCACAAGTAGGTGAACAAGAGTACATGACAACAATAATTGAGAGGAGGTCTGAGGCTATTGTAATGGGTTTCACCAGCCCGTTCCCGTTTATCTCTATAGTATTAGCCTTTAGATTTGACCCAACCTTATCCCAATGATCTACAAGCGAGTTAAGATCCCTGTTAATGTGGAAAATCCTAACATTTTCAAAGCCTTCAATATGAGAGAGGATGCAAGAAATAATTTTGTTGTTAAATACCTGAATAGATCTGAAAATATACTTCATAAATAACCAAGAATAAACCAAACCATTCACCAATAATGAACACAAGAAATAGACAAAACCCTTGAGGTAGGGTAACTCCATATATTATTCATTATGGAAGGATTGCACTCCTCAAGCAATACTTTCTTGTACAATAACAATATTCGTCACCATGCTTAGATACATTGCTTACACTTCTTTATATAACATTCTCTATCTTCTAGGAACATTCTAGAGAAAAAATATTCCAGAAAGTCTATTTATTATATTTAATTACCATAGTGGGCCTTATTTAATAATATAGTGGACCTAGTCCATTTTACATTGAATGGCCTCCACTAATAGTACATGACCACATTCCCATTAGATACCTCCCATATTACCTCCCTAGGTATACTCCACATTATTTTTGGTTCGAGCTTTCTTGATGACCACTCAAATAACCATCATTGAATCTCCAAAAACCACAATTTTTGTGACACCTCGATATTTGAAAATGAAGACATATTTCCATAATCCATATGCTTTAATAGTATTATTAGACACATTACCAAATCCCCAAGAAAAGGAAGCGATGAATCTTTGTCGGGGTCAAGAAGACTCCCCTCCACGCCTGCCACCCCAAGATTATTCCAAGAGGCCCATTAAAAAACAGAGAATGAATTTATCTCTTTGTGAGACAATCCTTAAATCAACACCGATTTCCCGAGAACTCACTTGGGGAGGGTAGATCAATTATCGTATTGAGAGATAAGATCTAAAGCGATTTTAAATTTGTTCACCTAGTGAGCTTCATAAGATTCCAAAGATTTATTGTGTTGGTGCATGTGAGAATGCATATATTCAACAAGGATAGAGAGATCTTTGGTCATTGATTGCCTGGGTGGTTGCAATTCTTCCTGGCAAATAATTTTATTCCTTTCCATCCAAATTGTCCAACTCATATATTTAGAGAGGGCCAACCAAAGGTGCATAAAGCAATGTTTTAGATGAAAACTTCCCATGTACATCTGTCTCCATTGAGAGAATAAATCTTCACAATTTTGTGGCCAGTCAACGAATTGGAAAAGATCCCCAAGGGCGGATCCCCACGAAGTTTTGACATAATTGCAGTGAATAAAGAGATGAGGAATAGTCTCTTCATCTTGTTGACAAAACACATAACGAGATGGACCGATAATACCATGTTTTTTAAGGTTCTCAAAAGTGAGGAATCTGCCATGAGCAAAGAGCCAAATGAAGGTATTGATCTTGGGTAATCCATCTAAGTGCTAAATTGATCCAGGAGAATCCATAATGCTCAAAAATTGATCTTCTCAAATTATTATGAAAGTACTTCATTGTGTATATCTCAGTGAGAGATTTCCAACGTCGTGTGAATCGCCTCAAATGGACCACATATGAGAAAGTTATGGTCATTTGAAGTTTGGAAAAAAAATAGGGCAGAAAGAAAAAATTGAGGTGCCACATGGCAGGCCCACAGGCTTCCATGTGGCCATTCATACAACTAATAGTGTGACATGATGATGACATCATCACGCTAACGTGGCAGCACAAGAGGATGCCATGTGTCACTCAAATTTGGCATTTTTGACACCCCTATGGACCAGTAAAAATGTGCCATGTGTCATCTGACATTGCAGTAATAGTCAGCAAGGTGACGTGGAATCTGTATGCTGACATGAAAAATAGGTGGAAGGTGATGTGGAAATGACTGGGCAGGTGACTGTGCAACTGACCCAGGTGCTAACTATACAACAGGTGGACCAATAAGAGAGTGCCACGTGGCACTCTCTAAAAGGCCAATATTGGCTAAGAGAATAAAATTGTTTGGACTCAGCATGGATTGAACCCATGACCTCGGCAGGAATATTCGAGGAATATTCCAATGAATTCACCATATTCCTCTACCAATCCGTCACAGTTATTGTTTGTTATAACAAACCAAGAATATTTTATTTAAGTTATAACCAATTCAGCTCGGGTATATACGGGGGTCAGGTGCCTGACCTAGCCTATATAAACATGACCTCTGACCATTGTACGCCAACACGGAAATGCATGACAAAGAGGGAGAAAATTGCATCTATTTTTGTTCCACGGGTTTGTCTCGTTTTGCATGCAAGAGGTGTTCCTATGTTATATTTTCCTCATTTTGTGTGCTATTGAGTTCTTTGAGAGAAGTAAAGAGTCTTTATACTCATTTTTCTTAGAATTTCGAGAGGAATTTGATGGTGATGTCGATTCTGTGAAAACTTGTTGTGTATGCAAGTCTTAATTTAGTTTGCTATGTATGAGACCCATAGTCTCGGTATGCATGCAAAAGGGGATTTTTGGGTACATATTCAAAACATAGTTAATTTATACTCATTTTTCTCAGAATTTTGAGAGGAATTTGTTGGAATATTGAGATGTGCGGGGTGGTGAATCAATATGAGCACTTTATACCACTTTTAACCATAATACATATTCTTTCACTTTATCAACAATGTTCAACATTCTATCATCAATGTATCATCTAGGATTGCATTCAATATCTCATGAGCATATAATCATAAGCAACATCACATCAACAACATCACATAAAATAAACCGTACACCAGTATTTACGTGGAAACCCAAATGGGAGAAAACCATAGAATGATTTCTTATATATATCAAGAATTCATTCATAGGAAGCACCAACTTCCAAATTATCCAACTACAACTGGAAGGAGGCTACAACCCCCTGTTCTCAGGCTCCAACCTAAAGGAAGCTACAACTCCTTGATTTCTCTGGCTCCAACTAGAAGGGGGCTACAACCCCTTAGGTTCTCCAGCTCCAACTGAAAGGTGGCTACAACCACCTAGTTCTTAGGCTCCAACCTGAAGGAAGATCCAACTCCCTGATTCTCCAGCTGCAACTGGAAGGAGGATACAAACCCATTTCATTGCCACATCCTGCCACCCTGAAGTATAAGTGTAGACCAACTATCACTACCACAATCACTGCCATTGTCACTACCTTTGTCACATCAACTTGTAACTTGTCATTGATCAACATGTCCAACCTGTCACTATCACCTATACTCAACCAAATCCTCTCACATGGATCATATACCAAGGACACCTCTCAACTAGATGTCCAACATCACCAACACATGCATATACCAAGCATGTACCAATATTACCAACATACCATCACAGGGTACGTCTCTCAAGCATATACCAAACCTTCAACATGTACCATACCAAGCATCAACCATGTACCGCAACTTGTATCACAACAAGTGCATCAACGATACACCAACACTTTCACCAAACCATGCATCAACCATGCACCAACACCTGTACCAAAATGTGAATCAAACACGCACCATAACCTGTACCATATGCTTCAACCATCAACCATGTACATCAACACCATACCAAGTACCACTCTTGTACCATACCACGTATCAACCATGTACATCAATCATGTAGCATATCATGTATCATATACTATAGACCATATACCATGAAATGTGTCTCAACCATATACCATATCCCTCTCAATCATGCCATGTACCATAAGATAAACCTCATGTATATGTCAATATCACAAAGATGTGTCTCTAACAAGGAACCATAAGAACCATATACTAAGTATCGAGAGTATGTCTCAAGCATGTAACAATATCACCTTAACCATGTCCATCAAGGGCTTCCAATACATGCCTTAAGAATATGCCACACCATCCAAGATACAAGCCTCAAACAAATACATAAAAGACATACATTTACTCATGAAACCTAAAGCATACCATCTCAGACTGTGTTGTACCATCAAACCTTGTTGCAATTCATCTGTAAATTCTTTTTCAAAGTTTTACCTCAAGTACGCGACCTATCCTCCAGCAACATGCATATGTACACGACCTATCTTATTGCATCATGTGTATGTACACGACCTATCCTCTTGCAGCCTGAGTACAACCTCATAAAACTAGGGTTTCCATTTTTCTACAACTCTAAAACTTTTGGCCTTTCAGAATCTTTCGCTACCTCAAAAAAATGTTGCCATATTCAACCTCAGATTCACTAATAGATTTACCAAAAGATAGAACATACCATTCATAAGATAGATATTCAATGTAAGTGTGTGTGTACAAATAAGAGACTCTTTGAGGTGTGTTTATACTTGTTCTAGGTAACCTATTTCCTTATTTCAGGGGTTTCTTATTGCAACCACTTTACCCTTTCACCAAGACTTGTAACCAACTAGGGTCTTCTTGACCACTCTTCAAGGCTTCCAACTTTACAAGGCCATATCTCCCTAACCATGAGGAACCACGTTACATTTCACATATCACGAGAAACTGCACGATGTGTACTATCCATCTATGATAGTATTACCTACAATTTCATTTTCCTTCATGTCCATATTCCTTAATCAACTTCGGGTCCCATAACCATACCTCTGGGGCTACATGTAAACTACATCAAATGTACCCAACTAACTCACCATAAAGATCGATCATACAAATGTCAATCAATTGTTTGACATCTCTGGACCTCTCCAAGGGTTGACATCAATCTCTAAGGGCCATATTCCTTAATCAACTTTGGGTCCCATAACCATACCTCTGGGGCGACATGTAGACTACATCAAATGTACCCAACTAACTCACCATCAATATCGATCATACAAATTTCAATCAATTGTCCGACATCTATGGACCTCTCCAAGGGTTGACATTAATATCTAAGGGTTGACATAAATCTCCAAGATCACTCTCCAAGGGTTGAAATCAATGACAACCAACTGTCCAACAATCCCCCCCTTTCACATTGATGGCAACACCAACATTGATGGAAACACTTAGACATGGCGACACTCATGCTCATTCTCCCCTTTTGATCATCGATCCTCATCAATGTTTCTATCTCTCCCCCTTTGACATCAATGCAAAGGGAATCTCCTCTTTGGGCTTCTCCCCCTGTCTTTATGCCTCTGTGCTTTCTCTTCATCCTTGACCAAAGGTTAACTCCCCCTGTCGATATGTCTCCTCCCAACACTGTACCTGATCTAACCAATCATAGGCAAAATAATATCTCCCCATGTGGGTATTTCTTCCCCTATTAGCATGCTACTGATCTTCCTTTCTGGATTTCTCTCTCTGATGATCAACAAGATGTAGAAATACCTATGAAATGTTTCCTTTCCTCTCTTCCAGTGCTATTTATTTTCCATTGGTGCTTCCTCATGTAATTCACTGATATATATAAAAAACATTCAAAATTTTATTTCTTCAATCACTTGCCATGTTCACTTGACCATCCTGTCAAATGATTTTGTTCTAATGATATAACTTCTATTGACAATTTATCTTCCCATGTTTTGTTGTGCCTTTCACTGCTTGCCTTTTTTATTCCAATTGATTTCATTGATTCCAATTGTAAATCCATTGTTATGTGTCTTCTTTGATTGATGCTCTCTCTACCTTCTAAGTATATCACGAATCCATCTATGTCCATATGTCACAAACTATTCATAACCATGATACTCAACTATCCACAATGTTGACTCATCTGTCATTGTACCATTCTGAAGACTTCTCTTGAATATACTACAACTGATCATCACATGTTCCTGTTTATCCGACTAAGCCAAATATCTCCATTGATCTGATCTATCTTCTCATCAAACTCTACATGTCTGGAACAACTTGTATTGAATATATCCCTACCCGAATACATACGTGAAATACAATCATAAACTTTTGTCTGTGTAACTGTCGACTGATACATGTGTGGGAACACTACTTCTCAACCAATCAATTTGTCATTATGTACTTCTACTATCTGACTTCTTTGAATCTGTCTCTGCAAACACTTCATACTGCTCAAAATATGGTTCTCTGATATGTAGTATCTACTTCATGGAATCCCCCTGTTCAACATACATATTTAATGGGAGTCTCCAAGATG
Organism: Picea mariana; assembly: GCA_032191745.1. NCBI lineage: Eukaryota > Viridiplantae > Streptophyta > Pinopsida > Pinales > Pinaceae > Picea > Picea mariana. The sequence goes on along the minus strand of JASDQU010738374.1, from coordinate 174,184 downwards.
GATGGCTCAGAAAAATACCCGCTTTGATGCGGAGTAATATTCATTTTAATCTGTAGACTCATCATCTTTCTGAACTCTGACTTATTCCTTTCTGCCCGTGGATTGATCTTGCACTACAATTCCTAAAAGTACAATCTCTTGAACATGTTCTTTATTCACCTGTTCTTCTTTTATTTCTCGTACTACTGCAAATCCTGTGATCTTTGGGACCTGGTCTTTATTCACCTGTTCTTCTTGCTTTTAATTTCTTCTCCAAACCTGCCTATATCTGACATCTTTCTTTTTCCTGTATATTTTTCTTGATCTCATACTATTTCCAATTCTGAGAGTATGTCTTCTGGGTGTCCTTCATTCATCTGATCTTCCTTTGCATGCTCTTGTTTTCTTTTCCAAATATTCTTATATCTGATATAGGTGTTCTTTCTCAAAGAAGTATCCATCCCACTTCTAAAATAATGAGCTATGTGTCCATAGTTATGGAACTTGTAACATTCAATGTCATGTGGGGCCACATAAGATTTTTTAGTTTGAACATTTCTTTCATAAGCCCTGCAATCTACAACCTTATGTACAAAGTTAGTACAATAAAAACAATGACCATAAAAGAATTTTACATACCTGGGAGTGAATGATCTTCTTTGTTGTGTAGTTCTTTTGAATTCCTTCTTTGGTTGATCATGATATTCTCTTTTGTGGGTCTCTTCATTATGGTTGAAGATTCTTTGTTGCATGAATGTGATAGGTTTTGTTGAATATGTATCTATATTGTTCTTCTTTTATTCTTGTTGACCATGATTCCTTCCTTTGAGTACTTCTGCATAACTCTTACTCTTTTCTTCATTTTCTGGCACCTTGGAATGATTCTCTTCATTCTCTACTACTGATGTGGACGTTTTTGTCTCTTTGACGTTCTTGTTGAGCTTGATGATTTTACTTCTCAATGTGAAAACTTATTCTTCAATCTTCTCAACCTATTCTTCTTTCTTCATCATCCGACTCTTCATGACTTCTTCCATCCTCCTTGCTTCTTCAAGTTGGATTTTCAAGGAGATAATTTATTTTTCAAGTCTTCTCTCTTCTCAACCAAATTTTTCTTCAAGCTGATTTAAGTCGTCGGTTCTTTATTTAAGATTATCTGTTAATATCTTCTCTCTCTCTCTCTTGCTTCTTCTTTCTGTGTTGCTATTTTGATTTCGAAACATTGCTTCCCATCCTCGAGAGTTTCTTCATTCCTTCTGGCTTCTTCTAGTTGACCCTTTAACATCATGATCATCTTCTCAAATTCTTTGGATTTGGTGTTCTTAGATTCTTCCATCTTCTTTAGTTCTTCCTGGAGTGACTTGTTTTCTTTTCTTTCAGTCCTCAGATATTCAATTACATTGATCAATTGTTCTCTGTAATAAACTTCTTCCTCTTCTTACTCTTCCTCTTTTGAATCTGTATGACATGACGGGAATCTCTCTTCCTCCTCTGTACTTGTATCTTTTTTATCAATCTCTGACTCTGTGATGGGAGAATAACATATATTATGTAGCTTATCCCAGGTTTCTTTAGCTGATGAACATTTTCCCACTTTCTCCTTTATTGAATCAGGTAATCCTCCCATGATGAAATCCATTGCTATTTTGTTATTCCTCTTCAATTCCTTCGTGAATGCAGTCTTTGGTTTTGTTTAACCATTATATCCTGTAACAATTGAATACCAAATATCATATCCATGTGCTTGAAAAAAAAATTTCATTCTTTTGCTCCACATCTCATACACTAGACCACTTTGACCATCAAACATTGGTACTCCATTCTCACTGTATTCCATGAACTCCTTCATGATCTCCTTCCAGTGGTTAAATTGTTCCCTGAATTAACCGACTCTGATACCAATTGTTGGAATACTGAGGGGGGGGGGTGGTGAATCAATATGATCACTTTATACCACTTTTAACCACGATATATATTCTTTCACTTTATCAACAATGTTCAACATTTTATCATCAATGTATCATCTATGATTGCATTCAATATATCAAGAGCATATAATCATAAGAAACATCACATCAAATACACATTACACCAGTATTTACATGGAAACCCAAATGGGAGAAAACCTATGAATGCTT
>JASDQU010738374.1:143786-172017 GCA_032191745.1 Picea mariana | reverse complement strand
TATATATATATATATATATATATATATATATATATATATATATATATATATATTAAGAATTCATTCATAGGAAGCACCAACTTTCAAATTCTCCAGCTGCAACTGGAAGGAGGTTACAACCCCTTTTCTCAGGCTCCAACATGAAGGAAGCTACAACTCCCTGAATTCTCTAGCTCCAACAGAAGGAGGATATAACCCCCTAGGTTCTCTGGCTCCAACCAGAAGGTGGCTACAATCACCTAGTTCTCAGGCTCCAACCCGAAGGAAGATCCAACTCCCTAATTCTCCGACTCCAACCGGAAGAAGGCTACAACCCCCTTTCCTTGCCCTGTCCTACCACCATGAAGTATAAGTGTAGACCAACTCTCACTACCACTGTCATTGCCACTGTCACTACCTCTATCACATGAACTTGTTACCTGTCACTGTCTCCAACCTGTCACTGATCAACATGTCCCACTTGTCACTGTCACCGATACTCAAATAGATCCTCTCACATGGATCATATACCAAGGACACCTCTCAACTATATGTCCAACATCACCAACACATGCCTCTACCAAGCATGTACCAAGATCACCAACATACCATCACATGGTATGTCTCTCAAGCATATACCAAATCATCAACCTGTACCATACCAAGAATCAACCATGTACCACAACCTGTATCACAACAAGTGCATCAACCATACACCAACACTTGTACCAAACCGTGCATCAACCATGCACCAACACTTGTACCAAACTGTGCATAAACCATGCACCATAAACTGTGCCATATGCATTAACCATCAACTATGTACATCAACACCATACCAAGTACCACTCATGTACCATACCATGTATCAACCATGTACATCAATCATGTATCAACCATGTACATCAGTCATGTAGCATATCATGTATCATATACTATAGACCATATACCATGAAATGTGTCTCAACCATATACCATATCCCTCTCAATCATGTCATGTACCATAATATAAGCCTCATGTATATGTCAATATCACAAAGATGTGCCTCTAACAATGAGCCATAACAACCATATACTATGTACCAAGAGTATGTCTCAAACATGTAACAATATCACCTTAATCATGTACCATCAAGGGATTCCAAGACATGCCTTAAGAATGTGCCATACCATCCAAGATACAAGCCTAAAAAAAATACATAAAATACATACCTTTACTCATGAAACTTAAGGCATACCATCTCAGACTGTGTTGTACCATTAAACCTTGTTGCAATTCATATGTACATTCTTTTTCAAAGTTTTACCTCAGGTACGTGACCTGTCCTCCTGCAACATGCGTATGTACACGACTTGTCTTATTGCAACCTATGTATATACATGACCTATCCTCTTGCAGCCTACATATAAACTAAAAAAACTAGGGTTTCCATTTTTCTACAACTCCAAAACTTTCATCCTTTCAGACTCCTTCGCTACCTCAGAAAAATGCCGCCAGATTCAACCTCAGATTCACTAGTAGATTTACCAAAAGATAGACCATACCATTCATAAGATAGATATTCAATGTAAGTGTGTGTGTAAAAATGAGAGACTCTATGAGGTGTATTTATACTTGTGCTAGGTAACCTGTTTCCTTATTTTAGGGGTTTCTTGTTACAACCACTTTACCCTTTCACCAAGACTTGTAACCAACTAGAGGCTTTTTGACCACTCTTCGGGGCTTCCAACTTTACAAGGCCATATCTCTCTAACCGTGAGGAACCACATGATCTTCCACATATCACCGAAAACAACTCAATGTGTACTATCCATCTATGATAGTATTACCTACAATTTCACTGTCCTTCATGTCCATATTCCTTCATCAACTTCGAGTACCATAAGGATACCTTTGGGGCTACATTTAGACTACATCAAATGTTCCCAACTAATTCACCATCAATATCGATCATACAAATGTCAATCAATTGTCCGACATCTCTTGACCTCTACAAGGGTTGACATCAATCTCTAAGGGCCATATTCCTTAATCAACTTTGGGTCCCATAACCATACCTATGGGGTTACATGTAGACTACATCAAATGTACCCAACTAACTCACCATCAATATCGATTATACAAATGTCAATCAACTGTCTAAAATCTCTGGACCTCTCCAAGGGTTGACAACAATCTCCAAGATCACTCTCCAAGGGTTGACATGAATGACAACCAACTATACAAACCAATTGTATAACAAAATTCAATGGTGACCTCTATTTCTGGGATTGAGCAACATAGTTGAAGGGTGCCCTCAAATTTTCCATTATAAGTCATCATTGTATCGGGTATTTGAGATTAATAAAGAGTGGTCTCACTATTTGAAAAGGGACCCAGAGATGTAGCCCGGGAGGGGTGAACTTTGTTAACAACTCTTATCTTATTAGTTCTTTTATTTTATGTTGTGTTATCTATCATATTTACACAAGTTATTCATCAATATTAATGAAGTTATGGATAAGTAAGCATTTTCACATGATATTTTTCATATAGTCAATAATGATCTTCATTTCCTGAATCTGGTCGGATGCTTAATGTGTACTTAATAAATAATTGACATCTAATGATTTTTGGATCAATTTGGTATCAAAGTTGGTTTTGACGTGTATTTGCAAGTGAATGCTTATAAGGTCCAAACTCAATCTTGGTGAAGGATCACTTTAAGAGTACATTCTTGAGATTGGTTCGAAGCATGCATTTCGAAAGAAAGAAATGGCTTCAACAAAAGATGTGGATTCTTCTAATCCAAATCCTTTCAGTACTGAAGAGGCATTATTTTTTGTGTTCATGGCAATGAAGGCCAAGGTGGAAGACATGTACAAGGATCAAAATAAAACCAAGGGAGAAAGTACTTCGGTAAAGATTGAAGCAATTAAAGAAGAAGGAGAAGGTAAATAGCGTCCAGAGCCTCCTTTGTCCTCCTCCTCATCATCATCATCTTCTGATGAAAGTGAACATTCTTCTCATAAGAGGAAAAAGTGTTCTAAGAAGTCTTCTCATTCTCATGATTCGACTTTGTTAAAGCTATATGTAAAGTTTGATTTGCCTAATTATGATGGAGAGTTGAATGAAGGGAAGTTGGATAATTGGGTCAAACAGATTGAAGTATATTGCAGGGTACAAAAAATCATACAAGACACTGTAAGGATACAATTGGCTACTCTTCGCCTGAGCGACACAACTTTGACATGGTGGGAGAGTCGGACACAAGATGATCTCATTCAACATGGTAAAATAATTTCTTCGTGGATTGAATTTACTATTGCATTAAGAAAGAAATTTTATCCATTATCTTATATGCAAACATCAATGATTGCTTGGCAACATATAAGACAAGTAAAAGGGAAAAATGTTCAAGCTTATACAAAATAATTTAAGAGGAAGGTATTGTCTTTGGGAATTCCATTACATACTCCTGAAACTCTTCTAAAGTATATCGGTGGTATGTACTCATATATTTGACATACTATATTGATGTTTAATCCTACTAATATTGACGAAGTGTCAGTACAAGCTACCCATCTTGAAGCTAAAAAAGAAAAACATGTTGTTGAGGATGTGTCGGAGAAGCCACATGAATTCGAGGAGCAGTCGAAGGAAAAATGGAAGAGCAAGAAGACATCTACAATGAAGAAGAATGAAGAGAGTATGTCTACATGTTCTCAATATGAGAAGAAAGGACATGATGAGAAGCATTGTTGCAAGTTACATCCATAATTGAAGCCAAAATGGGCTCATCCTGGGAAGGATAAAAAGAAGACCATGACCATAGTTCAGGATCTTGGATTAAATTATGAGGATGAAACTAAGGTTACAACTATGGGCATCAAAGGTAAATCTTTTGCTGCTATTTCCAGTTCATGGTCTTCTTCTACAACAACTAATGTAATCCCTGATGGAAGGAAAATAAATGATTTGTTTCATTTGCGAGTTATCTCAAAGCACATTTACGAGTTATCTCAAAGCACACTAAGATTGATACACTTGTTGATAGAGGAACACAAGTGAATCTTATTTCAGAGCAAGTTGTTCATAATTTGGGATTGCAAAATAAGCCTCATCTTAGACCGTATCTTTTGGGTTGGATTTGTGATAATGCTCAGATACAAGTAACTAAGCAATGCAAGTTACGGTTTGCGATCACATCCAATTTCATTGATGAGGTAGAGTTAGACGTGGTTCCACTTGACATTCGTAGGATGGTTTTGGGAAGTCCATACTTGTATGAAAGGAAGGTCATTTTCTACAGGGAACATAACAAGTATCATATTTTTAAGAATGGGATTGAGTTCATTGTGAGAGATCATCAAATGAAGACTAATTTGACTGTTGTCACTATAGGCCATGTGAAAATGCTAGTTAATGCTAGTATCCATGATCTAGGTTTATAACCTATGGTTGAAATTAACACTGGTCTTTGGTTGATGTTGTTCCTATTAAGAAGGAAATACATGTTTATGGTTCATTCTCTCTCACATATGTATATTCATTTTTTTTGTTAAGTTTATTACTAATCAATGGAGTAAGGTTAGTAGCTGCAATAATGAATGGCAGAGTTTGTAAATTCAAGGGAATGGTTAACTTGGTTAGCAATGTTGTTTCAATCTTTGTTATTATTATGATGATTCAAGTGTTCATTATCCAAGAAGAAAGGATGGATGATACTGAACAAGTGAGGCGGAAGTATCCTCACTTCATTTCTGAATGATCCATACTTTTGGAGGTCCAAAAGTTCTTCAGTGGAAAGATGTGATCTAGGAGGATTTGAGACGCTAAAAAAATGATCTTCTTAAATGCTTATGAAAGTGACTTCATTGTGTATAGCTCAACGTGATCTTTCCAATGATGCATGAATCACCTCAAATGGATGTCGTATGAGAAAGTTATGGTTCTTTGAAGTTTGACAAAAAAACCGGGCAGAAGGAAAAAATGGAGCTGCCACATGACATGCCCACAAGTTTCCATGTGTCCATCCATACAACTGACAAGGTGACATTATGAAGATGTCGGCATGTTGATGTGTCAGCATGAGAGACTTCCATGTGTCACTCAAATTTGACATTTTCAGCACCCATGTGGACTAATAAAAATGTGCCACATGTCATCTGTATGATGATGTGGCAGGTACAATTATCAAGGTGACGTGGAATCCATACCTTGACATGACAAACAGGTGGTAGGTGACATGGAAATGACTAGGTAAGTGACTGTGCAGTTGACGCATGTGGTGACTGTACAATAATTGACCAATTAAAGAGTGCCACGTGGCACTCTTCGATTGGCCAAAATTGGCTAAGGGAATAAAATTGTTTGGAATCGACGTGGATTGAACTCATGACCTCTGCAGGAATATTCAGGGAATATTCTAATGACTTCACCATATTCCCCTACCAATGCACCATAGTTATTGTTTTTTATAACAAACCAGGGATATTTTATTGAAGTTATAACCAATTCAACCCGAGTATATAAGGGGGTCGGGTGCCCAACCTAGGCTATATAAACCTAGCCTTCGACCACTATACGACAACATGGAAATGTGTGGAAAAGAGGGGGACAACTGCATCAATTTGTGTGCCATGGGTTTGTCTCGTTTTGTGTGCAAGAGGTGTTCCTATGTTAGATTTGCCTCATTTTACATGCTATTGAGTTCTTTGAGAGAAGTATAGGGTGTTTATACTCATTTTTCTCATAATTTCAAGAGGAATTTGATGGTGATGTCAGTTATGTGCAAAAGCGATGTGTATGAAATTCTTAGTTTAGTTTGCTATGTATGAGATCCATAATCTCGTTATGTGTGCAAAAGGGCCTTTTTGGGTACCTGTTCAGAACATAGTCAAGTTTATACTCGTTTTTCTCAGAATTTTGAGAGGAATTCAGTGGGGACCTCTTTTTATTGGATTGAGTAGTGGACTTGAAGGGTGTCTTCAAATGTTCCATTGTAAGTCATCATTGTATCAAATATTTTAGATTAATGAAGAGTTGTCTCACTGTTTGAAAAGGTACCTGGAGATGTATCCCAGGAGGGGTGAACTTCGTTTTCAACTCTTGTCTTATTAGTTCTTTTATTTTTTGTTGTCTTATCTCTCATATTTCCGCAAGTTATTCATCAATATTAATGAAGTTATGGATAAGTAAGCATTTTCACATGATATTTTGCATATAGTCAATAACAATATTTATTTATCGAATCTGGTTGGATGTTTAATGTGTACTTAAGAAATAATTGACATCTAAGGATTTTCGGATCATAAACCTTCTGCCACAGAGAATAAGATTGGAAGATATTACTACCCTCCATTAAAGAGAGAAAACATTTTTTGACTGAATAAAAGGAATTTCCCCAACCTCGAGAATCTTTGAGAGTTAGATTAATAGGGGTGCAACCATTCAAAGCTTAAACAAGTTGGCGGGAAAGGGGATTCAAGGGTGTTGAAACTTGCACAATATTCCATCCAACCCAATTGCTAGAGTTAGTGTCCCATGAAGATATGTCAAATAATTTGATGATGCCTTGTTCAATAATCCAAGCTCAAAGAGGAGCAAGATCCAACTTGAAGGAGAGGCACTCTCGCCCCAAGATGTTATCTTCCCAAATGTTAATCAATCTACCATTGCTTGGATCCCAATTGAGGTTGTTGTTGATGACTGAAAGTGCCTCTAAAAGCAATTTATAAATTGGAAAACCTGTAGCCACTCTCGATGGTATTTCCAAACACCTTTTCCTGGATCCCAAAAAATATTTCTTCTATATAACTTGTTTCCACAACATCAATCTCCCTGTTATTAGCCTCCATAAAAATTTATTTCCCATGGAAATATTCATATATCTTGGATCTCTAGTACCTATCCCTCCTCTACCTTTGGGATTTGTGACTTGTTTCCAATTTATTAGATGAAACATTTTTTCATTTGAATTCCCCCCTTGCCAAAGAAACTTCCTTATCTTTGCTGCAAATTGATTTATTATTCCTTTTGGGGCTAGCAGGGCATAATATTGGTAGAGAGGAAAATAAACAAGAATAAATTTGATTAGAACAATTCGACTAACCGGATTTAACCTTCTAGAGCCCCATTGTGTAAACTTTGAGTTCATTTTTTCCAAGATGTGGTTCCAATAAAGGGCAGTCAATCTCTTAAGAGAAATAGGAATGCCGGGGTAACATAAAGAAGTCCAGTCACTGGAAAGTGGGAACTGAAATATTCTTGAAATATTTTGCATATCTCGAGCTCTTGTATTCCATCCCATGATCTGAAATTTTCAATGGTTGATAACTCCACCAAAGGCATCAAGAAAAGAATAAAAAACTTGTTTAAACCTTGAGGTAGTGATATGTGAGGCTCCCCCCATCAACAAGGTGTCATATGCAAATTGGGAGTGATTGAGACTTTTGACTCCACGAACCATCTGAAGCCCAAGCAGATGTCCAAATTCTTGTTCATACTCTAGCCTTTGACTTAAAGTGTCTGCCATGATGATGAAGAGAAGAGGCGAAAGTGGGAAACTTTAGCGCATACCTCTGCTGATTTGGAAGAAGTTGGTCGATCACCCATTTACAAGAGGCAGAATCCAAGGAGTACCAATACATGATGCTAGCTATCCACTTGACAAAATCAACATTGAATCAAATTTCTGAAGGAATTGAAAAATAAAAGAACGTCTAACATGATCAAAATCATTAACCATATCAAGTTTAATAACCATGCCCTTATCTTTTGTCATGAAGCTTGAATGGATGGCCTCTTGAACTAAAACTATATTTTCAATGATTTGCCTATCATGCATGAACCTTCCTTGGTTAGGGGATATAAGTTTGGGAAAAAAAAAAATTTAGCTGAGCAACAATGATTTTGGTTAAAATTTTGTATGAAGAATTACATAAAGAGATTGGTCGAAAACGAGAGAAGGAGGGACTAATTTCTTTAGGAATTAGAGCCAAAAAGGAAGAGTTGGTATTTCCCCCAAGCCTAAAAGAGTTGTGATAATAGTGCAACATTGTAATAATATCATACTTAATGAGTTACCAAAATTGTCTATAAAAGGATATAGGAAAGCCATTCTACCCTGGGGCCTTGTCTGGACTAAGGCTCCATATTGCAGTGACCACCTCTACTTCCTTTATGGGATGATTCAAAAACCGATTGTCATCTTCAAAAATTATGGAAGGAATATGTTATAACATAGAATTCACATTCCCAATCTCCGCTTCATCCTGCTGGGAGTAAAGATCAATGAAATGAGCTTGGGAAACCTTTTTGATATTTGCAAATTATGTGAGCCTGGAGCCATCTTCCAAGGTAATGACAACCACTTTATTTTTTATTAATCGCGATGAGATTGATTGTAGAATATTTTTTTGTTCCAATCACCCACTTTCAGCCAAACACTATGAAATTTTATTCTCCAATATTCCTCTTCCTGTTTGAGCTCATGTTGGATTTGAGGCTAGAGTTTGAGTTCTTGTTGCAAATTTTCAGAGATTTCAGATTCGTCCATATTTAATTGAAGAGATTCCAACTTTTCCAATAATTCCTATTTGACCATGGTAGGAGTATTGAAGGATGTTTTTTCCCAGTGCTTAAGGGATAACTTAACCATCTTAAGTTTTTTCTCCCATATAAAAACCGGGGTTCTAGGAATCCAAGTTTTCCAAGCGTTGACCACTAGACGATCAACATCATAGGAGCATGTCCACATAGGATGAAAATGAAAGGGAAAGGGGCCATAATCTAGAAGAATATGAAGGTGCAAGGATAGAGTTTTATGGTCGGAGGTAAAGGATGGAAGGATGAAGGATTTGATGGAGGAATTAGAAGAAAGAAAATGACTTTGAACAAGAAAATGATCAAGACATGCAACAATATGACGAGGTCCAAAGTGCTTATTACTCCAAGTGTACTTACCTCTTTGAGGGAGGACATCGATAAGATTCCATTCCTCTATAATTTACTCCATTTTGTCTCGATAGGGATATCTACCAAAGAATCTGCCTCTTTTTTCATAGTTGGACCTAATAGTGTTAAAATCACCAACAAGAATGTTGTCTGTAGTAAGGCTTAAATCCTTAAGATTTGAAATATAGCTCCAACGTGTTGGTTTTTCCAAGGGGTTAACTGACATATAGATGTTAATAACCACAAAAATAGTTTCCGCATGAACATACTTGAATTTAGTTAAAATCCAATGATGTGTTTGAAGGGATAATATCAAACAAACCTCATTTTTATTCCAGAGGGTGTAGAGACCACCTGAAGCACCTCTTGAGTCTTCAACAATAGACCTACAATGTTTCCAAAACTCCAACATTGTTTCCCTGACTTCTTTTGCTTTCATTTTAGTCTCTTGGAGTAGGAGTATGGATGACTTCTCGTTTCTAATAAGATCCTAGGCAACAAAAACTTGTTGGGCACTACCCAGACCCCTGCAATTCCAATAGACTAAAATAATTATTTAAATGGGATATTCATATTCATGATAAATCTTAGATTTGAAGGGAAGTTGTTCATAGTCCAACTACTGCACATGCTGTCAGTTATCCAAAGAGATGAGCACTACTTTAGGAATGCCTTTTTCCAGATCGACTTTGACACATATTCAGGCACATGAGAACATGTTTTCTTTTGGTTCTGCCTTGTCAATATATTGACCTAGGGAGTTACTTATGCAACAAAGGGCACCATCACTCCAAGAGTAGAGGGGAAGGTGAGGAAAACACACCCAAACTAGAACAATGAAGGGAACATCATTTTTTGGACTGAAATTAGTGGTCCATTTGTTTAAATACATTCCTCTTGCTCCCAAAAAATATGGTCCACTTCAAAAAGTCAAATCTTTATCTTCCTTTTGTTCAAAGAGGAAGGGATAAAATCCTTTCCCATAGAAGAAGTGGCTAAATGAACCTTTGATGAGGGGAACCCCATTTTTTTGTAACTAGATCACAATCGACTTCAGTGAAGACCATATGCCAGTAAACTGACCGATCAAGCTATGATTTGCAAGGGCCAAAGCCTTCTTTTGAGTCGTGGTAGGGGGAAGAGAAATCTTCGAGATCTCGTCAAGTTTATTAACAAAGCGGGTGGATTGGGGCTTCAACTGACGAATAGAGGCTGCAACCATAGCGTGGAAGGCCCGAGCCTCATCATCCGGAGGGGGTGACACCCCCCGACAAAACCATCCATCTCAATCGAACCAAAGCAGGAGAGACCAACTAGGGTTTACCAGAGTGAGTTATTATTCTCTTTAGATTATTATTATTTAAAAAAAATATAATTTTATTTTTGTTTTATAGATTTTTATTTCTAAATTCATTTTAATTTTTTTAATATTTTTTTAAATAATATTTTAAATTTATTTTTTAAGTTAATTTTAAATTGTATTTAAAAAAAAAATTAGTTAAAAAAAAAACTAAGGTTTTTTCTTAAGAGGGTGATGGTGGAGAAGGGATGGGTAGGGCAATTTTGATTGCAATAATGACAATTTTTTAGGCAATAATTTTTGCGACTAACGAATAGAGGCCACAACCATAGAGTGGAAGGCCTGAGCCTCATCATTTGAATGGTGTGACCCCTCCGACAAAACCATCCATCTCGATCGAACCAGAGAAGGGGAGGCCAACTAGGGTTTATCAGAGCACATTATTATTCTCTTTAAATTATTATTATTATTTTTAAATTCATTTTATTTTTTTTTAATATTTTTCAAATAGCATTTTAAATTTATATTTTTAAATTCACCACTTGATTATGGATGGGGACCAGTCAACATTGAAAGGTAGAGCTAGAAGATAGATGCCCATCCAAACACCATTGCTAGGAGATCAGATCCCTACCTTACCTTGAATGTTAGGCCTTCCTAACCACCCTTATACCCAACCACGACAACCTACACTTAGAAACTATTCAGGTTTCCAAAGACCCAACCTACCTTCAGACCTAGACCCGCTATTAGCTTTAAACCACAAACTACTTCATTAATCACTTAGGAGGCACTGCTTAGAACCCCTTCTCTTAGAAACACAGGATGGATGTTCAATTAGCCAAGGACTTGTTGTAGCTTCCCATGCTCTTGCGGCGAGATAATCGTTTTTTTAGTTTAAAAAAAAATAACTAAGGTTATTTTTAAGATGTGGGCGATGGTGGAGAAGGGATGAGCAATTTTGATTGCAATAATGACAACTTTTTAGGCAATGATTTCAAAAATGTTGAAATTTAAGTTCGGCTAACACATTTTTTTGATTTAAGGGTTCATTTTAAGATTTTTGTTGTGATGGTACAAGTTGTTAACATTGTGGTTTTCAAATAGGTTGTAACTTCAACTTACAAAAAAATAAAAGAGTGATGTTCATAAAACTACTTTTCGTGATTGATTTTGAGATTTTTGTTGTAATGGTAAAAACTATTAAGTCCATGGTTTCATAGTAGTTGTATTTTGAACCCTGAAAAGAGAAAGAAGTGCTACTAGTAGCACCACTTTTTTATTTGAGGTTGATTTTAAGGCTTTTGTTAACAACATTACGTATCATGGTTGCAAAATGATGTAATTTCAACCCCAATAGAAAAAGTTCCACTATGACACCACTTTTTGAAACAAGAGTAAAAACAATTTAACCTCTAAGAAAATGGAAACTTTGAAAAATTCTTTTCAAGTTGATAGCTATATTGCAACTTCATCCTTGTGTATGGATAAAACCCTACCACCTAAAATAACGATCCATAAAAAAAATAGACTTCCACTCCTTCAAAATAACTTGAATTCTTAGATAACAAATTTTTAATCACTAAAAACAATTTAAAGTCATACTTCGAAATAAAAAAATAATTTCAGTGAGTGACTAATATCTAAAAACAATTTAAAGTCCTACTTCGAAATCAAAAAATAGTTTCAATTAGTGACTAATATCTAGTGTCCTCTCTTAGAAAGACAAGCTTTATTACAATTTAACGTCATGCTCAACAAAATCGATTTACTTGTTTTATGAAAACAAATTATTAAATTTTAAATTTAAAAACCGAAAAAAATTAGATATTTTTGTGAAAGCGAGTGGTTCCAAAAGTAAGTGGAAGCCAATAATACATTAATTAATTTAAAACCTGTCAACGTTGTCATTTAAATACACTTCTGAACGTTTCACCAACTCCAAGAGCTCACGAATCGACATATATGTTTAACCATTGGTTATGCATGATTGAAAATCTCTCGTTTCATATCCACAAGTAACATCCAGGGCAAATCCTTTTACAGACCCAACCATGGCAGCGGAGCAGGAACGGCCGATTATCGATCCAAAGAGCGGTTATTGCAGAGAAAATGGAATTTATTACAGCAAAAGAGCTCCTATCGATCTTCCTCCACCCACTCAACACTTGGACGTCACCACTTACATTTTTTCCCATCACCACCACACGCAACAGATTGCCTTCACCGACGCCTCCAGTGGCCTCTCTCTGTCTTATCCCGCCCTCCGCCAAAATGTGAGAGCCCTCGCTGCCGGAATGTATGGCCTGGGGATTCGAAAAGGCGACGTGGTGCTGGTCATATCCCCCAATTCCATCGCCCTTCCATGCATTTACCTCGCCATTGTCTCCATCGGAGCAATCCTGACCACCGCCAATCCGATCAGCACAGAGGCCGAGATTAAAAAGCAGGCTGAGGATTCGAAACCTGTAATTGTCTTCACGCCAGCAAATCTGATCAACAAGGTCCGTGCAACCCAATTGCCGTTCATTCTCATAGAGGGAAACACAGAGGAAGTCTCGGGCTCGGGCTGTATTTCTTCTTTAAACCTCCTCTTGCGGTCCGCCATTACCGGCTTCCCTTCAGTGGACATCAAGCAGGAAGACACTGCCACGCTTCTCTACTCGTCGGGGACAACGGGCAAGAGCAAGGGAGTCATCTCCACGCATAGAAATCTCATTGCCATGATAGCAGGAGTTCTGAACACCGATGACGATATGGAGGGAGTGGAGAAGATATGTTTATGCATCATCCCGCTGTTTCATGTTTTTGGGTTTTTCTATACACTTTCTTGCATTGCATCTGGGAGTACCATGGTGGTCATGCCCAAATTTGATTTGACTGAAATGCTTTCGGCCATACAGCAGTTCAGAGTGAAGTCCCTGCCTGCTTCTCCGCCCATTCTCGTCGCTTTAAATAAGTCTCCTGTCGTTGCCAAGTACGATTTGACCTCGCTTTACTCGATAGCCTGCGGTGGAGCTCCTCTTGGCAAAGACGTCATCGACAACTTCACTGCTCGATTTCCTACTGTTCAAGTTCAACAGGTGACATTCATAGCTAATTCGCAAATTTCCTTGCCTCTTTCGGGTATCAATTTGATTTGACCTTGATCAGGGTTGGAATTGTAACTCCCTGTTTATTACACACCACTATTTTATCAGTCGTCGACTTCAAGCCTGCCATGTTTTGCCATGTTTATAGATTAATTTGATCATTGCAGGTTTGATGAGGGGAAGTCACTCTCCCACGGGGTAAATGATAAAAGTCCATTACTTGCCCTTTATATATCAGGAAGAAAACCTAAGCCTTCACTTATAAAACATGCCTCGGTTTATTATCAGTGTTTTTCTTGTTCATGGTTCAAGCAGATCTATCTCTATGCTCCCAAAGACATAGCAGGCTTGGTTTCTTCTGTTCCAACTTTCCAATCCCCCCAAATGACAAAAGATTGAAAAAATATTGTTTTCCCGTGTGTAATATTATGTATGTCTATCTGTTTTGAGTAAAAGGATAATTGAAGGTACTTATTATTTTGTAGGGTTATGGATTGACAGAGTCTAGCGGGTCGGTAGCCTTCTCTAAAACGGATGAAGAAAACAAGCATTATGGAACAGCAGGCTTGCTAGCAGGTAATGTGGAAGCTAAAGTGGTGGACACAGCCAATGGCAACGCTATGCCTCCCAACCATAAAGGCGAGCTCTGGTTGCGGGGACCTACAATCATGAAAGGTACTCCCGAGTCATCATTTCATCTTTTCCTTCGAGACTATGAGAATTTTTAACAAATTTGCAGGCCTCGCGATTTTAAACCGTTTTCAATTTTCTGATTTTGAGAGAGCGATTTGGATAGTACCTCGATCACGTTGATCATTATGAACAAAATCGTACATCTAAATCATGATGATAAAATATTCATTAGCAGCAAGTGGAGAACTTCCATAGACACAGTGAGAACATGGGTGCATAGTAAGCAAGCGGTACCCCACATTAAAATCACATTAACAACATCTATAACAATTCCACTGAAGATCCTTAATTTGTCTCCCCACAAGTGCACACCTTGTGCTCTTGTGAAATTTTAAGGGTGTATGTTCTGTACCCAGAACCATCTTTCAAACAGGAATATTTATCCCCTGTAAATGAATCTATGTTTCGAGAAAGTGGTCCATGCAGGCAATCTGATATTTCTCCATGCCTACCTACCAAAGCACAGGTTCAGTATGATGCCATAGCACTCTCATCCATATATTGATTTTACCCGGCTTCTGGCTAGAAAATATATTAAGGTTTTAGCTGCTCCATGCAGGTTATTTTGGTAATGATGAAGCAACTGCATCAACTCTGGACACGGAAGGATGGCTGAAAACTGGGGATCTATGTTACATTGATGAGGAGGGCTTCCTTTTTGTTGTCGACAGAATAAAGGAGTTGATCAAGTACAAAGCATTTCAGGTACAAAGCATTTCAAGGACCTTTTAAAGTTCAATACGAAACCCAAAATAATGATCTCGGAAAAAAATAATTTTTTGGCAGGTTGCTCCAGCAGAGTTAGAGGAGTTGCTCCTCTCAAACCAAGAGATTAGTGATGCTGCTGTTATTCCGTGAGTAGCATTTTCCACTTCTTGATCTGATATGCTTTCAAAGGTCTTCAGATAGCTGGATTCACCACTTATTGGTCTGATATACTTTTAAAGGTCTACATGTAGCGGGATTTACCACTTATCGAGCTAATAAATGTTTTTTAAGTTTTAGCTAGAATTCAGCATTTGGGCTTGTAGCACAGACTTTCTTTGCAAAATTAGTTGATGTGTTTCTTCGTTTGAACATTGAGCCAAAGATTCTTGCATACATGTTATTTATTGAAGCATGCAACTCTCTGTCTTTTGGGTTTGTATGGTAGATATCCTGATGATGAAGCAGGTCAAATACCGATGGCATTTGTTGTGAGGAGGTCTGACAGCAATCTCTCCAAAGAGGATGTAATAAATTTTGCTGCAAAACAGGTAAATGAAGCTCTTTGAGATTTTGTTTATTTCCGTACCCAGTCTCAATCTAAAACTTTAGTTTCTTTTGTTGGAGATCTGTTAATTTCCAAGAGAAAATATCTGTCATGCTTGAGTGCAGGTTTCACCATACAAGAAGATACGTCGAGTAGCATTTGTCAATTCAATTCCCAAGTCCCCATCTGGCAAGATCTTAAGAAAAGATTTGATTCATCAGGCTCTGTCCACCTCCAGATTGTGACTCCTGGTCCAACCATTAATCTTTGTGGAGTCATCTGCTAGTTTTTTTATTTAAACAACATATTTTAATCTTTGCAAAGCAATCATCTGCTAGTTTTTTATTTAAACAAACATATTTTAACAGAATGTGTCTAGTTGCTATAATCTCATAAAGTTGGTTATGAGCATTGAAGCATTGATCAATTTGTTTGATCATTTGTATCATGCAGAGTATAATTCTGCAATCCGACTTCCTCGGCAGTTTAAACTTTAAGGTATAGATAGTAGAAAAAAACTAAAATATTTCATTACCACTACCCTTTGCTTTATACCACCTGCATCTGTCATTTGTCAGAAGAACAACTAAACATACATACCTGTAGCCTCTGTTCGCATCAAGTCTTGGATATGTTCACCATTATGTCTAGATCCTGTTGACAGATGAAAATTGGCAACACTTACAGAGAAAATTTCTCTGTTTCTCTGCAGAACAACTAAACATGCCTATAGCCTCTGTCTGAATAAGTCTTGGATATGTTCACCATTATGTCTAGCATCCTGTTGACAGATGAAAATTTGGCACTGACAGTCAGCATTTCTCTGTTACAGAGAGCATTTCTCTGTTTGTTGTGCAGAACTTATAACATTTTGATCCTACTTGTGGTATTAGTATCAAATACTTCTCTAGTCTTGGTATAGAGAAAATTATATCAAAACTTGTTTTTCATCTTGAAATTTGATTTTTATTGTAAGTTCGTGAGATTGAGGACTCAAACATAAACTCTACACTTACTAGATGCCCACCTTCTCAACACAAACCTGGAAAGTCTTTACCGAGCATGCTGTGCAACAAGGACACCGTCCAGTGACAAGGGATGTGTTTCAAATAGAGATGGCGGATGATGAAAGCCCATTAGCGAAAGTGATCATCACTACTTGTCCAAGTTATTTATGCCTTTTGAAGGGAAACCGCTTCTATTGTTACTCATGCTCAAAGCATTCTGGAACTAGGTTGGATTAGCCAGCCCAAAAGGTGTCATCCTTTTGCTCTTATGTTATGCGGGTTAACTGTAATTTGCCATTTCATTCAGCTATGGAAAATGGAAACCCACATAAAGTTCAATTTGGATTTTACTTCTGACACCAGGAAGCCACTCAAAGCCCCTCCCATTCCATTAAAAAGGGGTATTTCAAGCATATTTAGCCTAAAATTAATGAACCGCTTGCATACGAAAATGCCCAACATGCATCATGCGGCAGCTGCCAAATGTCTCAAAGTGAAAGTTGAAAGTGTTTAAGGATGAAGTGTGTAGGTGGAAGCACGGATCTATGGTAGAAGAGGAGTATTACAGATCCAAAAAGCAAAGTGCTTCTATGAATGTGATAAACACCAAAATATACAACTAACCAACCAACCGTAGAATATATATATATGATAAACACCAAAATATACAACTAACCAACCAACCGTAGAATATATATATATAACAATTCATGGAATATTGATACTTTTAGGTATCAGATCTATTATATTAAGCAAAAAACAAAAACACTTCAGAAAATACCAGCGGAACAACAAAATTGTAGAGAACCACAACAAAAAATGATATTTTTATTGATAGAAAGCAATGTTCACTTGCCTCTTCGAGGAAACAAGAGCAACGCTTTATTACAATAATTCTCAAGACAAGACTTTCTCATGCCTCCTACTCTTATTTATACTAATTCTATCTTCTAAAGAACATTCTAGAGGAAGATTTTTCTAGAAGTGGAAGCTTCTATAAGGTCTTCTTATATTGATTTATTCACATTTATTAAATAGGCTTTATTAACTAATGTCGGCTTTTTTTACATGGAAAATATATTATTCTACCTACGTGAGCGGTTAGGGAGGTTAGGTCCCTAACATGCCCTCACCCTTCAAGAACAACTTTGTCCTCAAGGCTTGAGATGAGGAAATTGTTGCAGAATGGTGGTTGGCTCCTAGGTGGCATCTTTTGGAGTTGTATCTTTCCATTGAATTAACACTTCCTTGATGGTGCACTGACATAGACGACGCTCACGTCGATCGAAGGTTGCAAGTGTCTGCAACCAAATGGAACCTTCTTCATCCAACTCAGGGACATTGGTTTGAGTTTGACACTTAGTTCTAATCACTTTCTTTAAGCACGAGACATGAAAAACAAGATGGAGCTTAAAATGATTGGGTAGAGCTAACTGGTAGCCCACGGGCCCCACTCGCTTGAGAATTGTATAAGGACCATGAAATTTTGGAGCAAGTTTATGACAGTGTTAAACTTTGAGTGAAGTCTGCTTATATGGTTGCAGATGAAGAAACACCTAGTCCCCTTCAACAAATTGACGTTCGGAGCGACCTTGGTCTGCTTGTTGCTTCATGCGATTCTGAGCCATGACCAAATTTTCTTTGAGGGTACAGAGAATGGCCTCTCTAACTGTAAGATTTTTGTCAATCTCCTTAACCTTCAAGACACCTAGCATGTATGAGAGAACCAACAATGGATTTTGTCCGTAGATTGTTTCAAAAGGAGTCATGTGAGTAGCTATATGGTAAGATGTGTTGTACCACCATTCAACTAGGGGTAACCATTGAGCCCACTGGTTTTGTTTGTTAGATGAAAAACATCGCAAATACGCTTCCAAACACTTGTCAACAACTTCGGTTTGGCCTTCAGTATGGGGATGATATGCGGTGCTGAGATGCAATTGGGTTCCCTGGAGCCTGAACAATTCTTACCAAAAATTGCTGGTGAAAGTTGGATCTCGGTCGGAGACAATAGAATGAGACATGCCATGTAGTTTGAAAATATTATCCATGAAAATTTGACTCACTGTGGATGCAGTGAACGGGTGTTGAAAACCACAAAATTGAACATATTTGGAAAGACGATCAATTACCACCATGATGACTGACTTATTGTTCGATTTTGGTAAGCCAACAATGAAATCCATATAAATATCCCTCCAAATAGCAGGGAGAATCAAAAGCGGTTGGAGTGTGCTTGGAGCTTTGACTGTTTCTCCCTTGTTGTGTTGACAGACATAACATTCAACCACAAAGGTGCAGACATCATGTTTCATACCACCCTAGTTGTGGGTGAAGCATGAAGTTCAGAAAGCATCGTGGATTTAAGTCGCCACTGTTTGCTTAAATATAGACGACCTTTGTAGCGAAACTTTTCATTGTGCCAAGAATACCTTGGAGAAGCTAGAGAATAGTGTTGCAATTGTTGGATCAGGTGAGAAAGTTTGGGGTCCTGTAGCCATTCCTGACGAACAACTTGGAGCCAATATGGTACAATGAAGGAGAGGGAAAAGAGGGACCATTCTTCTTCATACTTCATGGAAAGAGCGTCAACTACCATATTTTCTTTGCCCTTTTTGTAAATGATCTCATAATCATATCCAAATAGCTTGATCACCCATTTTTTGTTGCTCAGGGGATGAATTCCGTTGTTCCAGAAAAGACTTCTGGCTCTGATGATCAGTTTTAATTTGGAAGGGTTTCCCCAATAGATAAGGACACTAGAGATCCACTACATGTAGAATAGACAACATTTCATTTTCATAGCTTGATTGGCCCGAATGTCTCTCCGAAAGTTGTTTGCTAGTGAAGACCAAAGACTTGTCATCTTACATGAGGACTGCCCCAATTCCTTTTCTTGAAGCATCACATTCCAAGACAAAAGTCTTTGTGAAGACGGGAAGTGTGAGGACAAGAGTCGTGCACGTAGCTTCTTTTAAGGTGTGGAAGGATTGATCAACTGCTGGAGTCCAAGTGAAAGTATTCTTTTTAAGGAGAGCGGTGAGAGGTGTTGCAATTTTTCCATAATTCTTAACAAACTTGCCATAATTTTTTCCATAATAGCCTGTTAAACCCATAAAACCATGCAAGCTCTTAAGAGTTTTAGGGTGAGGCGAAACCTGCATAGCTTCAATTTCTTTAGGATACACCCATACACCATCTTTATCGATAATATGACCCAGATACTCCACTTCCGAGGCTCCAAAAACACATTTAGATTGTTTGAGGAAACGATGCACTGAGAGAGTAGATGGAGAGCTTGATCTACATGAGCGAGATGAGAAGTCCAAGTTTTACTATAGATGAGAATATCATCAAAGAAAACTTAAGACAAAATGACAGAGAAAAGGACGAAAGACATGATTCATGAGACTTTGGAAAGTGGAGGGAGCATTACACAAGCCAAAGGGCATTACCAAGAAATCATAGTGACCCTCATGAATTCTAAATGCAGTCTTGGGAATGTCTTCCTCTTTCATACGAATTTGGTGGTAGTCAGAATGAAGATCAAGTTTGGTGAAATATTAAGCACCACTCAATTTATCTAAAAGGTCATCAATGACAGGAATGCGAAATTTATCTTTGATGGTGATCTTATTAAGGGCGTGAAAATCAAGACACATGCCAAGTGCCTTTCTTGAGTACCATGACCACAGGAGAAGAATAAGGGTTGGTACTGGGATGAATAACACCCGACTCTAAAAGTTCTTGAACAATTTTCTCAATTTCATTTTTCTGGGCAAAGGGATGACGATAAGGGCGAACATTGGGAGGAAGACTACCCGGTATGAGAGGAATGGAATGATCATGGACGTCATGGGAAGGGAGAAGTCCATGGGGAGTGGTAAAAATAAGGTGTCGGGAGAATATATATTGGAGGTCGAGATGCATAGAGGGTGTCTTGACGACATGAATGGAGTGGAGTTGGATGATAATGCCAGAATGACCCTTTTTGAGGAGCTTTTTCATTTTATGGGAACTGATGATCTCAGGAAAGCCTGTTGTATATTGGAATTGCATGGTTAATTCCTTAAAATCCATGAGAATGGGGCCGAAAGTGCGTAACCATTCTGCACTGAACACAGTGTCACAACCGCCCATGTTAATAACAAACATATGAGATTTCAGGTGATACTTACCAATTTGGAGGTCCACATTTTATGGAATCACCATTGACTATCATGATTTGAAAATTATTGTCTGCATGAATATAACAATTGATTTCTTGGGAAATGCGATGATGAATAAAATTGCGGGTGTTTCCATTGTCAACTAGGATGATGCATTTTTTATTCTTAATAAAACCAATTAACTTGAGGGTTTGGGGAGCAGAGAAGCCAGTGAGGGCATTTAGTGGAATCATCGATTCAACTTCTGGTAGATCAGAGGGTGGAGTTAGGTCAACTGTTGGTGGTAGCTTGACCATAGGGGAAACATCTGCCTCCTCTTCAGAAACATCCTCATACATGGTCATAAAAAGCTTATGTTCCTTACACTTGTCCCTTGGAAAATATTTTTCATCACAATTATAGTAAAGACCCTTGAGTTGGCATTCAACCATTTTGGCTCGGGTTAATTTCTCGATCTTGAGGGGAGTTGCACGAGGAGCGATATTGGTGGGTTTAGGGCGAGGAAGAAAGGAGGGATTTTTTTTATATTATGGTAGCTGCGGGAGGTATTAACCTCCATGTGTAACCTTTGGCTAGAATAGAATATTCCGGAAGCAAGAGAAACCCTAAACAGCTGTGTAAAAACCCTAGAAGACAAGTCAGCTTAGTAAAAGAATTAATATTAAAGTATTAGCCTCCAAAAGGACAAGTCGGCCCAAACAGGTGACAAGAACCACTATAAATAGAGGGTGCTTGAGCTCATTTGTATTCACTCACCTCACTCACTCTCTCAAGTATGGCGCAAGTTTGGAGCTGCAACTGCAAAAATGGAAGGTGGATCTTCTGGGGTGATTCTTGGTCTCTCTCTCTAGTGCTATCTAGTCTAAAATATGCGCCCTGCCCTCTAGTATCTCTTGGTGGTATTCTTGGTGGTATTATGATATTTTTGGTGGTATTCTTGGTAACTGCAACTGCAACTACTGCAGTTGAGTATTGTTCTTGTTATGTGGTTTTTGGGACTTTTTGTTTGGTGCGCTATCTTTGGAGAAAGATGCACTCTCTTGGTTATCTGTTGGTTCTAGTGCTACTAACGAAGTCATTCTATCTAGAAAATGTTATGGTGCTCGGGGGTGGCTACGTGCCTATGATTGGGTTACAATAGTGATATTGTCTATGGTAAAACGAGCACATCGAATATTTTAACAGGTTATGGGCCTATGCTACCTTCAGAATAGTCTAACCACTAGAAGGTAGAGCAAGAGTTCTTTATCAAGCTCGTTGTAGCACCAGTTGCAGTTGGAACCAGGGTTTCTGATTTTGCAGCTGCAACAAACCCTAATCCAACTCTTTGGCCACCTTAAGTGAAGCATTGGACCTAATTTCTGGATATTTTAGTGCGCCCTAGCCTAGCACACTCTCTGGTGTCAAAGTCAAAGTCAAAAGTTGATTGGTCAAAGTCAAAGTCAAATGTTAACTTTTGGTCAAAATTGATGATCCAGGTGGATATTGGTGGCCACCCACCTATTCCAACTAGCTCAAAACAATTTGTTGGCAACTTACTAGTTTTAACAGTTTTTCGGTTCCTAAACTTCTGGGCCATTTTGAGGGCCTAAATGACATTTTTTCGTGATCGAGCACCTCAATAATAGACGGAGGATCTAATTGAATACCCAAAATGAAGCTCTTTGTCGATACCTTTCCAACGAATTATTATGCACCCCAAACGAAGATCCTCTGCCAAAGTTACACCCTCGAGAAGTTGATACACCAAACTACCCAAAAAGGGGTCCACAAAATTGTTGGCTTTTCATCTTCCGGGGTTAGGGTTTTGAATTTTCTTTATGTTAAAAAGGCCTTTGGAGCCTCATTGTAACAATCATCTTCTTGTAAATGTGAGTAGTTGTCACATTTATTCTCAGAGATAAACTACCACCATTCTAGTGAGTTTTTCACTCTGTATTTCTACAGTTTTGTACATTTGGCTTATTAATAGAGATTGTGTATTACTATATATCTGTGTCTCTTTTTATATATCTGATATATCTCTGTTATATTATTGGCTCTCTTGCAATATCTCTGTATATTTCTGTGTTATATCTTCGCTCTCATTTCGTGCCGAAAATAATCCAAATCAGTTGTATCAGAGCAGGCTGCTCTTGATCGTTTTTTTAGTGCATGTCCCCGATGAGGTCTGAGTGTAGCAATTTGGGTCTCGAGTTTGTCTTTGTTAAGGACAATCGCTCTCGCACGACCAAGAAACCCTCCATAGCAGAAGAAAAGAAAAACAACATAGCAAAATATTTTATTAATCTATTGCTTGAGCAAGCTATCACACGACAGAGGGACGAAATGATGGATAATTTTTCCCACATCGTTGAATGCCTGCCGATAGTAGCATGCATGTCTTCATCAAGCGACCACTTTGAAAACACCTCTCATTTCAAGGTATAAGTCAATTTTGATATTCCTGTATTTGAAGGTCAGATAGATGCGGATGCTCTAGAAAAATGGTTAAATCTGCTAGAATGTTATTTCTCTGTTCACAATTTTTTCGATAGGGAAAATATCACATTCGCACTCCTTAAGGTTCTCCCCCATGTCAAACATTGGTGGGAAACTTACTGGAAGCAAAGTTCCATAAAGGATTTTGGAATATATGGGGTCGAGCCCACTTGAGATTTTTTCGTGGATGCGGTCAAGGAACAATATTACCCTGTTGGTAACTATGATGGTCAATACATGAGATGGACCACACTGTGACAAGAGGGGCCAAATAATGTCAAAGTTCACAAATAATTTCCATACCTTGCGCACCAAGCTGGGTATCAAAGAATCTGAGCGACATCTGGTTCTGAAATATCACGGTGCTTTGAATAGGTACATCCAAACCGAAATGGATTTCCTAGACATCTCATCAATGAGAGTTGCCTATCAATATGTTGTCAAAATCGAGCATAAATTTAGGCACCAGAACAAACGAGAGTTTGGGTCTGCAAATCTGAAACAAAGAAAGTATGATAAAGACGACCCTAACAAACTGTAGATTTTATGAGGTCCTATGAGGTTGCCACCTAAGGTCTGTCCTTGACCTTAGTATGGCTCTAAGTTTCAACTATGTGGCTGTCTTCTCTTGCTGTTTTAGGACAACAAACAATCACCCAACTTTCTGCTCAATGTTTTGAAGGTTAAGTGCTCTTTTAAGGTGCCCTTGCAAGTGTTTTCTTTACTCAATGTTAGCGCATGCAATATAACTTAAAACACATAACACTACTTCTAGATCTTTAACTTTAAAATGCTGATCTACACTTCTAAGCATGCATAAATTTGACACAAGTATTTTTGGTTAACATGACCCTGGATAAACCCCCCTAGGGGGAAAACCAATTTGGGATATATGTCTATATAATGATGATCAAAGCAAGAGATACAACAAGTAATACAATACAATGGAACCTGTATGCATAGCAAGCTCCTCACAGNATGCAATATAACTTAAAACACATAACACTACTTCTAGATCTTTAACTTTAAAATGCTGATCTACACTTCTAAGCATGCATAAATTTGACACAAGTATTTTTGGTTAACATGACCCTGGATAAACCCCCCCAGGGGGAAAACCAATTTGGGATATATGTCTATATAATGATGATCAAAGCAAGAGATACAACAAGTAATACAATACAATGGAACCTGTATGCATAGCAAGCTCTTC
The DNA here is from genome assembly GCA_032191745.1 of Picea mariana. Classification (NCBI taxonomy): domain Eukaryota; kingdom Viridiplantae; phylum Streptophyta; class Pinopsida; order Pinales; family Pinaceae; genus Picea; species Picea mariana. The sequence continues at coordinate 147,893 of JASDQU010738374.1, read as the reverse complement.
ACAAGCCTTGCCACAAGATCCAGAGATAGATATGCCCAAACTCAGGTGCACCCTTTCCCTTTGCTGCTCTCTGCACTTAAGTGAAACACTCTAGCTCCTCTTTGACCCAATGAAGAAATCCCTCCACATGAATGTGCTCTTCTGTGCTGCCTCTCCACTGAAACTGTCAAAACTGGCTTCCTCCAAGTGAATCTCCTACCAGGTAGTTGTCAACCCACTCCATTGGTGCGCCCTCCTCCTAGTAGATATGGTCACCATTAAATAACAGAGCCCTAAGCTGGATGTCTCTCTCCATGGAAGCATGCGCCCTAGCTCTCCTCTCCCTATGCAATTGACCTCATCTCAAGCCTCCAAGTCTTCCTCTCCTAGTGAGCAAATGAAGGAAATAAGTGCGCCTCCTCTAGTAGATGCGCCCCTCCTCCATATAACATTCTCCTTCCAAGAAATGGAAACTAAAACTACAAGGATATGCTCTCCATGCAAGCTCAAACCAACAAGAGTGTCCTCCTCAAGCTCTCAAGGGTTTTTATTCAAACCCTCATCAAGTGCGCCCTTACTCTCCTTGAGAAATGCGCATCTCGTCTTCTCCAAAACTCACAAGTGAAGAAGAATCTCAAAAATACACTTTACCCTCCTTTAGCCTCCTTTGGCCAAACCCTAAAAGATCAATGGCCTAGATCCAATCTAGTCAAGTCTAATCAATGGGTGAGATCTCATCCAAAAATCTCACTAAGGAAACCCACTTTCCTTAGTTGCTTTATGTCTATTAATTCACCCACATTGTGAATTAATTGTCACTTTATGACTTAAGTGACATATTTTAGTTTTGACTTAAATCTCCTAAGTCAAAGTGAAATTAGAATCATAAAGTAAAGTACAAGGGTAATAGTCTTCCCCCTTTATTCTTAGAGACTCATAAGCACACGGGGACCACTTTCCAAGGTACCCAAATCTCAACACAAACAACCACCCGAAAACCATTCCAAACCACAGGAAAAGAAGGGTCACGAGAAGACGAAAAAAGACACTGGAAAGTGGTGTGATTTCTACAAAATACCCTGGCACAACACTGATGAATGTCGTTCAAAACAATCATTGGTGACTAAGATCAAAGAAAAGGAGCCGAACCCCGATTCAGAAAATAATGGGAAAACACAGATCATCGACGCAGACCCCACTGCCACTGTCGCGACCGCAATAATTCAACTAGAAGAACTAGCAGATATTGAAGAGGGGGATCGCCTTTTTCATTCACAGATGTGGGTGAATGGGACTTCGTTCAGTTTCATTGTTGATAGTAGAAGCCAAAAGAACCTCATCTCACCAGAGGTTGTCAAACAATTGGGATTGTCGAAAACACCACACCCGCATCCATACAACATCAGGTGGTTTTGTCAGGGACGAGATATCTATGTCAACTAACAGTGCCGATTGTCATAGGACATCCAACCCTTCAAGAATGAGATATTATGTGATTTTTCCTTGCTGTATGTCTGTGATGTTCTTTTGGGACAACCATATATGTGGAAGCGCCATGCTATTTATGAGTCTTGACCTTGTAGTGTCATTTATGTGTCTTGACCCCGTAGTGTTATTGTTACTTCGTGGGGTCATATCTACAGGATACCAGAGGTAGTTTCAACTACTGTCCCACCTAAACAGTGTCGCAAGGTAGTATCTCATACTACACAATTCAACTTCTTCACAATTTATTCAAAAGGTGAACAGAAGGACACTGCAACCACTGCAGCCTCAGTCCAAGCACCTTCTATCCAATAGAAGCAAGTCGACAATATTGAAGCAAAGCGCAAAGATTCCTTCTACAGAATCATCTCATCGTGTTCTCAACAACCTCCTACAAACCAAGCAACACAACTTCTTCAACAAGGAAAACAACTCACCAAGGTTCAGATTCAACAAGCGCTTTCCCCTCTCCCCCAGAAACTCAATGCGATGGAAACCATTTCTTCCTAAGAATGAAGGATTGATCCAGCTGGATATCGGTGGCCACCCACCTATTCCAACTGGCTCAAAACAATTGGTTGGCAACTTACTATTTTTAACAATTTTTCAGTTCCTAAACTTTTGGGCCCATTTTGAGGGCCTAAATGACGTTTTTTTTTTTCACGATCGAACACCTTAATGATAGTTCAGGCTATGATTGAACCCTCAAAATGAACCTTCTCGTCGATACCTTTCCAACGAGTTATTGTGCGTTTCAAATGGAGATTGTATGCCAAAGTTACGCCCCCGAAAAGTTGATACACCAAACTACCCAAAACAGGGTTCACAAAGCTGGTGGCTTTTCATCTTCCGGGGTTAGGGTTTAGGATTTTATTTATGTTAAAAAGACATTTGAAGCCTCATTGTAACAATCATCTTTTTGCGAATGTGATTAGCCGCCACATCTCTTCTCAGAGATAAGCTACCACCATTCTAGCAAGTCTTTCACTCTGTATTTCTACAGTTTTGTACATTTCGCTCATTAATATAAATTGTGTATATCTGTGCTTCTTGTTATATATATGATATATCTCTGTTATATTATTGGCTCTCTTGCAATATCTCTATATATTTCTATTTTATATCTCCGCTTTCATTTCATGCCGAAAATAATCCAGATCAATTGATTTTGTGGTCAAAGTTGAAATTTCAGGGTTTCTATCTTGTTCTAATCATTGGACCTTTTTTATTCAGTTTCTAACCTCTTCTTGTCAATATGATGTCTAGTTTTAGATTAGAAGACAAACTGAATGATGCTGCAAATTTCAAAGGTATGCACTTGTATACACTTTTCATGTTATATCATCCAACAAAGCAGGAGTGTGTTTTACATGGAATGTACAAGAGATCTTGTCCAAGCAATAATCTTGGATTTAGTACATTCAGAGGAACAAATAGTTGAGGCTCTAGGTTCCAGGTTTGATTGATCAAATTGTTCAGTTTCAATTTTCACATATCAAATTTGATAGTTGCTATAATACTGGTAAACACTATAGTTGTGACAACAATCTTTGAAAGGTTCTATTATTGTTAGGTATACTTGGTTGCATGTAAGTACTATTGATATAGATGCCTATTGCACTCGTTTGCAAAATGAACTAACTTCTCCTCTAGGAGATATCTCTTGTTTTTCTCTCGGGCAGGTCACCTTGGTACTCTATGATGACTACCATCCTTGCTACCACAGATATGTTCTTATGAAAATGCTATTGGAAATACTTTTTCTCTTGTTGTTCTTGTTCCAGGCAGGTTACAGGTGATAGATCTAAGAAGGATCTACAATGACAGTTGCAAACACAGAGCATATGACTTCATCAAAGTGGTGAGACAGGTGATCTCACCAAGTACCAATTCTAATGGAAGCGTGGAAAGCAAAAGGATTTTTGGACATCGTTCACTCAGATTTGTGTGGACCAATGTCTAAGTGAAAGATAAAGATCTCGAGGTTCGATAATGGAGGAGAATACACCTCCAAGAAGCTCGTTGCCTTTTGTAAAGTAGCCGAGATTAGGAGGGAATTAATTGTCCCACAAAATCCTCAACAGAATGGTGTGGCAGAAAGAAAGAATCGCTCCATTAAATAATTTGTTAAGGAAATGATGAATGACTAGAATATATCCATGTTTCTATGGGGAGAAACATCTATGATAGCTGTATATATTCATAATAGAAGTCTTGTCAATGCAGAACCTTCCACCTTTGAAGAAACAATTAAGACGAAAGAATGGAAGGAAGCTATGATGGAAGAATATCACTCCATCATGTTGTATGACAAATTGTGCCTAGACCTGGAGGAAAGTCTGTAAAGTATTGATAAATACAAGGCAAGATTCGTGGCTAGAAGGTTCTCCTAGCAGGAGGGAGAAGACTATGATGAGATGTTTGCTCCAGTTGCCAAATACACCTCTATTGAGAAATCATATCTCTTGCAACATCCATGGGTTGGAGTTTACATCAAATGGATGTAAGGACCGCTTTTCTCAATGGAGTAATTGAGGAAGAAGTACACATAGAGGAACCTCAAAGTTTTGAGGTATACCCGAGAGAAACCCATGTATGGAGATTAAATAAGGCCTTGTATGGACTCAAGCAAGCTCCAAGAGC
>JASDQU010738374.1:127125-141027 GCA_032191745.1 Picea mariana | reverse complement strand
CCTTCTATCCAATAGAAGCAAGTCGACAATATTGAAGCAAAGCGCAAAGATTCCTTCTACAGAATCATCTCATCGTGTTCTCAACAACCTCCTACAAACCAAGCAACACAACTTCTTCAACAAGGAAAACAACTCACCAAGGTTCAGATTCAACAAGCGCTTTCCCCTCTCCCCCGGAAACTCAATGCGATGGAAACCATTTCTTCCTAAGAATGAAGGATTGATCCAGCTGGATATCGGTGGCCACCCACCTATACAACCACGGACGAGAAAATTCGCGCCACATGCAATCTTGTAGAGAAAAGGCAAGAAATGAAGTGTGGGGGAACAGAGAGAGAAGAGAGCGTCAGACAGGGATCGCGGAGGAGAACTGGAGAAACTATGGAAACACAGGGAGTTCTGAATATAGGAGAAGGAGAGTAACCTTCGTCCTGGGTTATTTTTCTGTATTAGGAGAAGGAGAGTAATCTTCGTCCTTGACTTCCGTTGAGATGGAAGTAGGAGACTGAATCTCAAAGCATCGTGGTCTAGCTCGGGGGTGGCTAGTGGTAAATCCGTTTGGAGTCACTGAGCCTACAGTTGGGTGGAAACGATCACCCCTCTCAACAGTCGCGTCACACTTGGTGTTTTTGATAAGTATTTTATGCCTTGTATTTTGAATTGTATATCATGAATACATGCTCATGTTTATATGCCCATAATGATTTCTGTGTGGAATGATTGCCTAGTGTTTTAGACTGGAAATAATGGATGCATATGTATACTTACATGCCATAGTTGGCTTTTGTACAAATGATTAAGTCTGGGGCATGGGTTCGCTCCACCGAGAATTGTCTTGTTTGCTTGATTCTTGTAATATTCTAGGAAGGCTCCTCGAGAGTACTCTTCCCTGGGAATTACCCTATAAACCTTGGAACCGTATTGAACCTTTACCCAGAGACTCGACTAAGATCAGGGACAATTGCCCAAGAACCGTCTGAAGATTCATGCAATCCGGGTCTGGAAACCTTATGCAAGAAAGAGTAGCTCTCTAAGGTCTCAGATTCGTGGGAGTTTGAAGCTCCGAGAGGTTGAATTTCGTGATTCAAGCTCAGAAAGGATAGCGAGTCCAATTATCGAAAGAGATTACCCCATCGTTTGGTCGACGAATGGTCAGAATCCTTTCGTAAATACCCCAGATCTGTCAAGACTGATGGATCTAGAGGAGGAGAACAGGCGTTAACACCTTGACCCCTTCAGCCTTCGCAAGTAGCGATAGGATCCAGGACCGTAGATCCAAGGATCTGTCGGAGCTCTATGGACCGTCGGATCAGGGGAGGCTCACAGCCGTTAATCCCATACATAAATTCCCATATTGTGAATTTGGGGATCGGAGTTTCGAAAGGTAAGGAAACTCTCTGCTGTGGATTTTCACGAGTCACAAAATCCCGGTATACGAAACCTCGAATCGGTTTAGCGTGAATAGGTTTCGGCGTTTCATCACTCGGGAAACCCAAGGGCAAGACCCCTTGTCTTCGCCAGTTGCGAAATCCCGGTATACGAAACCCCGAATTGGTGTAGCGTGAATGGGTTTTGGCATTTCAGCACCCGGGAAACCCAAGGGCAAGACCCCTCGTCTTCGCCAGTCGAGAAATCCCGGTATACGAAACCCCGAATCAGTGTAGCGTGAATGGGTTTCGGCGTTTTGGCACTCGGGAAACCCAAGGGCAAGACCCCTCGTTTTCGCAAGTCACGAAATCCCGGTACACGAAACCCCGACGTGCTATATGGAGGAGCCCTAGGTCACCGGACAGGGTCTTGTGGTAGGAAGGAAGAGTCCCGAAAGAATCTGGACCGTCCATTTGTAGGGACGCGTGGCGAAGATCTAAAGTTGTCGGGGTTCTGGAGATCGGGGAAATAGGAGTGAAGACCTCGCCAAAATCCCGAAAGGTAGAATGTCGGGATTTAATCCGGGCCGTTGATCAAGTCGACGATCTGGACCATAGATCTAGATGATATCGGGCTTTCGGGTTTCGGGGATTGGAGGAACAAGGGTTCCTTGCAACAAGAATCTCGAAAGTCGAGTTCCGGTAGCGCCATTTGGTGTTAGTGTGTGTTCACTGAGGTGGTCGCATGGAGTAGGAATAAGGGGAGCCAAGGAGCTCGTTAACCCCATTTCGGGTTTCGACACTTCAAGGGACAGGGAGCCGGGGAGAGCTCGCATATAGAAATCCCGAAACGCGAAAGTTGGAAGTGTCTTTTTGGTAAGGCCTGTGGTCATAGCCAACGATTACATGGAGTAGGATAAGGGAAGGGATGGTCTGCGCTAGGCCCCATAGAAATTCAGGGATTCTGTCTCTCGAAGAAAAGACGAAAATAAAAGGAAAAGCTAGGTTGTCGTAGTGAGTATGTGATAAATTGGTATCAGAGCATGGTTACAACACTTGGCCTGCTTGGGCTCATGAACGAGTTGCGCAGAAACTCCATTTGAAGTACTCTTAAAAGGAGTAACCCTCTACCTTAACCCCCTTTATCAAAAGCCGAAGTTAAGAATGAAAATTTCCTATTGTGTGTATGCATTTGAAAAATATGAATTATGCGCTGATTGTGAATGAATATAATGTTGAATAACAACAAGTGTTTTTCTTGCACAACAAGCGAACGATCAATCGCGGGAAATTGTAGACGCATAGAATGGTGACGCACCACGAAGTGGGGGATGACTCCCACAATAGAGACAAAGAGTTTGACGAAAGGAGAGCAGTAGAGACCCCTCCAGATCTAGCGGAGAATGTGAGAAGCCTCATGGTCAAACTACAGAGTTGCAAGGCCGACAACGAGAGGTTGATAAAAGAGCAAGAGAAACAAACGAAAATTAATGCAGTCTTGCTGCAGAGTTTATCCGACATACAAAGACAATTGCAGAATGGACCTGACATCAGTCATGCGGACCAACGACAGACAAAGAGAAGTCGAAGCCCACATGGGATACAAAAACGTGGTCTTTTAAGTGGCCATAATGAGAGGAGCACCTCGAGGAAGGTCCACCCCAGAGATAAGGGACAAGCATCGGACGATTCCTCTGGAAAGGAAACTAGCGACTCGGAGGGATCTTCTAGTAGCAGAACGAGTTCTTATTCCTGAAGAAAACGGAAGAAGTGAAATCATTCCAAAAATCATAATCTCGAAGAATTCAAGAAGGCCAAACCACCCTCTTTCGACAGTGAAATAAAGAAGGGAGAGGCAGCAGAGGCTTGGCTACTTGGACTAAAGAAGTATTTCAGAGTCTACGACTTCTCGGAAAACTTGAAGGCTCGAGTAGCCACTTTCAACCTGAATGGGAAGGCTTCCATTTGGTGGGAAGATCTTAAGAACGTAAAAGGGATTCACGAAGAAGTCCTATCTTGTGAACGGTTTGAAAAATACTTTAGGAAGAAGTATTTGTTGGAAAAGTATTTCGACGAAAAGACTAAAGAATTCTATGAACTCAAGCTGGGGCAACTCACCATAGGGGAATATGTCAGCAGATTCCTCGAGTTGCTGATGTACGTAGCCTATGTAAAAGCAAAAAAGGCAAAGGTGCAATGATTCATCAGTGGACTACCTAAGGACTATTAGAACAGGATTGAGTTTGACGAGCCAAAGAACTAGAAGGCACTATCCAAAAGGCAAGATATTGTTATGAACAGCTTGGGCATCGGACAGAACCTCGTGAAGGCTGGAAGCAGGAGAATAGTTCGGGATTCCAGAAAAAAGGGGTTTAAATCCCCAAGATTTAAAAACTATAAAAAAGAGTCAAGGATGATCTTCCCAACCCGAAGTGTACACCAGCAGAATTTCTCCTCCCAAAGAGGAAATCAACCTTTTGGATCTACCCCAGGAAAGATTGATAACCCGAAGAAAGAACCCTTGAAATGTTGGGGTTGTGGAGAAGAACATCTACTGAGGGACTGCTCGCATCGACAACAGAACAATCGGAGAATTTACAACGTTCAAGAAGCTACCACCGTCAATGATGTGGCCAGGAGCGTGCCACAAATTTATGCAGCCTTGGATAGTAAACAAGCTGACCACCAAGCTTCAGTGGTGGAGATGGAAGGTATAATCACCAACCATCTAGTGTCTATTCTAATTGACCCTAGTTCAAATTTGAGTTATATAGCTCCTAAGGCTGTTGATAAGTGTAAATTACAGCCACATAAACACGCCAAGCCATGGTTGGTACAGTTAGCCACTGGCACCAAAAGAAAGGTAGCNNAGGTCATACCAGCTTGCCAATTCACTATGGGTGAATTCCCCACCCAAGCAACCCTTAACATATTACCCCTAGGATCGTATGACCTGTTGATTGGTATGGACTGGCTAGCCACATATAAAGCCAGACTAGACTGTTACCATAAAACCTTAGAATGTGTAAGTGAAGAAGGAAGAAGGATTACCCTTCAAGGAATCCAAAAACCTGTCTCGGTGAGACGAATATCAGCTCTTCAAATGAGAAAGTATTGCAGAAAGGGATGTCCACTATATGCGATATAGGTGTTGGAAACAGTTGAAGATGACAAACCAAGCCTCGAACACCACCCCACACTAAGAGAATATAGAGATGTATTTCCGGAAGAGGTACCGAGTCTACCTCCAAGAAGGAACATTGACTTCTCGATAGAACTTGCACCAAGAGCGGTGCCAGTGTCTAGGACACCCTACAGGATGAGCACACCCAGCTAGTTGAGCTTAAATTACAACTAAAAGAAATGATGGACAAAGGCTATATCCGGCCCAGCGTGTCTCCATAGGGAGCACCAGTCTTGTTTGTGAAAAAGAAAGACGGTACCCTCCGACTATGCATAGATTATAGACAATTCAATAAGGTAACCATAAAGAACAAGTACCCCTTACCCAAGATCAATGATCTGTTCGATCAATTGGGAGGTGCTTCCATCTTCTCAAATATTGACTTGATATCTGGATACCATCAAGTCCGAATCAAGGGTTAAGACATCCACAAAACTGCCTTCAGGACGAGATATGGTCACTATGAGTTTGTGGTAGTACCATTTGGATTGACCAATTCCCCTGCCACTTTTATGTGCTTGATGAACAATGTGCTTAGTAAATTCCTAGACAAATTTGTACTGGTTTTTATTGACGATATATTAATTTACTCCAAGAATAGAGATGAACATGAGGAACATCTTAGACTTGTGCTTCAAGTGCTAAGAGAACATCAACTCTATGCCAAATTTAGCAAGTGCGACTTTTTCCAGAAGCAAATACATTACTTGGGCCATGTCATATCTGAAGAGGGAGTAGTAGTAGACCCTGACAAGATTAGGTCTATCATGGAATGGCCTACCCCAAAGGATGTTTCAGATATCAGATCCTTTATGGGCTTAGTAGGATACTATAGGAGATTTATAAAAGGATTCTCCAAGATTGGTTGTCCAATCACTGCCCTCCAGAAGAAGGGAGCTAAATTCACGTGGACACAAGAATGTGAAGAAATATTTCAATCCCTAAAACATCTATTGACCCACGCACTCGTGTTGAAGATCGTCGATCCTGAAGCTGACTTCCTCGTGTTCACAGATGCCTGCAAGGAAGGGCTCGGAGGAGTCCTTATGTAAGGAGGAAGTGTAGTCTGCTATGAATCCCGAAAGTTGAATGAGCACGAAGTCAACTATGTGACCCATGATCTAGAGCTGGCCGCCATAGTGCATGCCTTAAAAATGTAGAGGCATTACCTCCTGGGAAGGAAATTTGTACTTATGATACACCACTGTGGATTGCGATATTTGTTTGACCAACCAAAGCTCAATGCCAGACAAGCTAGGTGGATGGCCCTCCTTAGCGACTTTGATTTTGAAATCAAACATGTTAAAGGAAAGGAAAATAAGGTGGTCGATGCCCTTAGCAGAAGTATGAAAACAATTCACCTGGCAGCAGTGAGCACCTGCGAGACGAATGTCAAAGAAAGAGTCAGGAATGCACAAGAAACAAACACATTCTTCCAGACCGTGACCTCGTACTTGGAGCAAGAACCCACAGGGATAAAGTATGAAGGCTACCAGATGATAGATGGAGGTCTGCTAACTTACAAAAACAGATTGTATATTCTAGATTATGACGACTTGAAGAGGTTCATAATGGATGAACTACATAAAAGACCATATACTGGTCACCCGGGATATCATAAGATGATCACGGCCACTAGGAAACAATTCTATTGGCCTGGGTTAAAGAAAGACATAGCTAACTATTTAGCTAAGTGCCTAGAATGCCAACAGGTTAAAACAGAACACCGACACCCAACAAGATTATTACAACCTCTACCAATCCCGTAATGGAAATGGGAAACCATTTCCATGGATTTCATCACCGGATTACCAACCTCGACCAAGCAGAATGATACCATCATGGTGGTGGTGGATAAATTGAGCAAGTCCGCCCATTTTATCCCCATCAAATCGACTTGCAAGGCAATAGATATCGCCAGCATATTCATGAAGGAGATATTCAGACTACATGGTATGCCTAAAAAGATCGTGTTCAACAGAGACACGAAATTTACTTCCAACTTTTGGAAATACTTGATGGCTGGTCTAGAGACCAAATTATTGTTTAGTATAGCCTATCATCCTCAAACCGATGGACAGACGGAAAGAGTGAACCAAATATTAGAAGACATGCTAAGAATGCATGTAATGCATCAACCTAAAAAGTGGGAAGATTACCTGCCACTGGTGGAATTTGCCTACAATAACGGCTACCAAGAATCTCTGAAGATGAGTCCTTTTGAAGTCCTCTATGGTAGACCGTGCAACACTCCAGTCAGTTGGAATAACCCAGTAAACAGAGTTACTGCTGGACCCAACATGTTGAAAGAAATGGAACAACAAGTGATTCAGATAAAACAAAATCTAAAGGTCACTCAGAACAGACAGAAAAGTTACGTCGACCGAAAGAGAACTCCAAGAGAATTCAAGATGGGAGACCACATATATCTCAGAGTTAGGCCCAGGATGAGTTTCCTGAGGATGGGAGCTTGTGCAAAGTTGACACCTCGGTATTGTGGACCCTTTGAAGTTCTAGATAGAGTGGGACATGTAGCCTATAGGTTAGCACTTCCTCCCACAGTAAAAGCACATAATGTTTTCCATGTTTCATTATTGAAGAAATATGTACACGATTCTAATCATATAATTGACTGCTCTGTGATCCAGGTGGAACTAGAGGGAGAATTTCTGCCAGAACCTCAATGCATACTGGACAGAAAGGAAACCCCACTCAGGAACCGAACCATTACATAGGTCAAGGTGCAGTTGAAACATTTTGGCCCAGATGAGGCTACATGAGAAATGGAAGATGCCATGAAACATGCATATTCGATTTTGTTTACTTATGTACATACATGTCATATTGATAGATAGAACATCGAGGACAATGTTCCTTTAAGGGGGAGGGAATTGTAACACCCTGTTTCCCCCAGTCTGTAAAAATAACTATATTGGCCAAGAACTATGGCAAACTCAAAGATGTGAGTGTTTGATTTGATGGACCTTTGTATAAAAGGTCAATGAATGTAAATTGTGTTATGAATATGTGTTGAACGACTGCTGGGGAGGGGATATGATAAAAGAGACCACGATGGCTAATGAGAGGTAGTGAAAGGGACCTATAATGGTTGCGTTAACTTCCACCAAGCCAGTACCGTACTAGTTTTTACTTGCTCAAAGACCAAAGCAACTCTTTGACCCTGGAATGGATTTCCCATCAGATTGGTAGGTGGGGAGGCTCTTCAAGAGTTAATGAGGGGATGGGGGTGAACCGCCCATCCGTAAAAGCTCCTAGACCTGACCACGGACGGGAAAATTCGCACCACATGCAATCTTGCAAAGAAAAGGCAAGAAAGGAAGTGTGGGGGAACAGAGAGAGAAGGGAGCACGCATGATAGGGATCACGAAGGAGAACTGGAGAAACTATGGAAACACATGGAGTTCTGAATATAAGAGAAGGAGAGTAACCTTTGTCCTGGATTATTTTTCTGTATCAGGAGAAGGAGAGTAACCTTCGTCCTGGATTATTTTTCTGTATCAGGAGAAGGAGAGTAACCTTCGTCCTTGACTTCCGTTGAGCTGGAAGTAGGAGACTGAATCTCAAAGCATCGTGGTCTAGCTCGGGGGTGGCTAGTGGTAAATCCGTTTGGAGTCACCGAGCCTACGGTTGGGTGGAAATGAGCACCCCTCTCAACAATCGCGTCACACCTGGTGTTTTTGATAAGTATTTTATGCCTTGTATTTTGAATTGTATATCATGAATACATGCTCATGTTTATACGCCCATAATGATTTCTATGTGGAATGATTGCCTGGTGTTTTAGACTAGAAATAATGGATGCATGTGTATACTTACATGCCATAGTTGGATTTTGTACAAATGATTAAGTCTGGGGCATGGGTTCGCTCCACCGAGAATCATCTTGTTTGCTTGATTCTCGTAATATTCTAGGAAGGCTCCTCGAGAGTACTCTTCTCTGGGAATTACCCCATAAACCTTGGAACCATACCCAACCTTTACCTAGAGACTCGACTAAGATCAGGGACAATTGCCCAAGAACCGTCTGAAGGTTCATGCGATCTGGGTCTAGAAACCTTATGCAATAAAGAGTAGTTGTCTAAGGTCTTGGAGTCGTGGGAGTTTGAAGCTCCGAGAGGTTGAATTTCGTGATTCAAGCTCATAAAGGATAGCGAGTCCAATTATCAAAAGAGATTACCCCATCGTTTGGTCGACGAACGGTCGGAATCATTTCGGAAATACCCCAGATCTATCAAGACCGATGGATCTAGAGGAGGAGTGCAGGCGTTAACACCTTGACCCCTTCAGCCTTCGAAAGTAGCGATGGGATCTAGGACCGTAGATCCAAGGATCTGTCGGAGCTCTATGGACTGTCAGATCAGAGGAGGCTCACAGCCGTTAATCCCATACATAAATTCCCATATCTGGAATTCAGGGATCGGAGTTTTGAAAGGTAAGGAAACTCTCTGCTGTGGATTTTCACGAGTCGCGAAATCCCGGTATACAAAACCTCGAATCGGTTTAGCGTGAATAGGTTTCGGTGTTTCGGCACCCGGGAAACCCAAGGGCAAGAACCCTCGTCTTCCCCATTCGCGAAATCCTGGTATACGAAACCCCAAATCGGTGTAGCGTGAATGGGTTTCGGCATTTCAGCACCCAGGAAACCCAAGGGCAAGACCCCTCCTCTTCGTCATTCGTGAAATCCCGGTATACGAAGCCCTGAATCGGTGTAGCGTGAATGGGTTTCGGCGTTTCGGCACCTGGAAAACCCAAGGGCAAGACCCCTCGTTTTCGCAAGTCGTGAAATCCTGGTACACGAAACCCCGACGCGCTCTGTGGAGGAGCCCTAGGTCATCGGATAGGGTCTTGTGGTAGGAAGGAAGAGTCCCGAAAGAATTTGGACCGTCCATTTGTAGGGACGCGTGGTGAAGATCTAAAGCCGCCGGGGTTCTGGAGATCGGGGAAATAGGAGTGAAGACCCCGCCAAAATCCCAAAAGGTAGAATGCCGGGATTTAATCCGAGCCGTTGATCAAGTCGACGATCTGGACCGTAGATCCAGATGATACCTGGCTTTTGGGTTTCGGGGATTGAAGGAACAAGGGTTCCTTGCAACAGGAATCTCGAAAGTCGAGTTTCGGTAGCGCCATTTGGTGTTAGCGTGTGTTCACTGAGGTGGTCGCATGGAGTAGGAATAAGGGGAGCCAAGGGGCTCTTAACCCCATTTCGGGTTTCGACACTTCAAGGGACAGGGCGCCGGGGAGAGCTCGCACACAGAAATCCCAAAACGTGAAAGCTGGAAACGCCTTTTTGGTAAGGCCTGTGGTCATAGCCAACGATCACATGGAGGAGGAAAAGGGAAGGGATGGTCTGCGCTAGGCCCCATATAAATTCGTAGATTCTGTCTCTCGAAGAAAAGACGAAAATAAAAGAAAAATCTAGGTTGTCGTAGTGGGTATGTGACATTAGCTATGTGCTACTGTGGTGGATGTATTCCACTGGTAGTGACTGAGTGTCACTAGATAGTAGTGGTGCGCTATTGGGAGTGGTTGTGTACCACTGGATAGTAGTTGTGCACTACTATGGATCAACATTGTTGTAATCTATTGGATGCCATTGTAGTAATTGTGTACTACTACTGGATTTCCATGGATACTACCAGTAGTGTTGAAGGTGTTTCCTAGGATGGTGTGCCAACCAATAGTGTTGGAGGTGTTTTCCAACTAGATGGATAATGATGATGATGCTCATGACTTGATCTGCGTGATCATGAGATAGCCTATGTGGCTATGATGATGCTACCTGTAGAATGGTCTGCAAGACTATGTGAGCCTTTCCCATACCATGTGAAGTGGATGGATGTGTTTGAGACCATTATAGGAGGGACTGTTGATATTATGGTAGATGCGGGAGGTATTAACCTCTATGCGTAACCTTTGGCCAGAATAGAATATTCCAGAAGAAAGAGAAACCCTAAATATATATGTAAAAACCTTAGAAGACAAGTCAGCTCAATAAAAGAATTAAGATTAAAGTATTATCCTCTAAAAGGACAAGTCGGCCCAGACAGGTGACAAGAACCACTATAAATAGTGGGTGCTTGGAACTTGCCTTGATTTCTGTGCCAATATTCAAGATGTATGGCCTGGTAAATCCGTATAGTATGACCTGCAATTAATGTTGTACTCTCTCCTTGATTTTCATTCCAATGCTAGCCTTGGAATGCATGCTCTTAGCAATAAAATAGCTCCTCAAGTCTGCTCGACTTCTCCTTTCTCAACTCTCTCAAAAATTGTTGAACAACCCAAGAATGGGTGTGCCCTCTACCCTAATCGACCTCATGGAGGGAATGTGAAGAGTCATCTCATCCGATGGTTGAGATTAGATGAGATCAAGGGTGTGAATTAAATCACTTAATTTACCCACTTTCCCTAAGTCCAAAAGGTCACCTTTTAATTTATCTCTCAAAAATTAAATGACTAAGTTCCACATTAGGCACTTTCTTGCCCCTTAGGCTCCTAGGTGATGAGAAACACTTTCTTAGGTACTTTTTAACTATTTTAACATCGCCCACATATCTAGATTATTTTTTTATCATCGACTAAAAAGTAATGACTAAAAACATGCAATTATGGAATAATATTCATGATTCAATATTAGAGGACACTTACAGATTTTGTCATTGGATAGCCAAGTGGTGTCAAAATATTTCAGAAATTTTTCCTCTTCACTAAATTCATGAAATATTCTTGCAACTGCTTTTCGTACATACTCATCATTTTGGATGAGTGTATGATTTCTCTTAAAGTATGGAGAATGTGAACTTTGTTTTCCTTGACTTTGACTTTGACTTTGCTTCCAATATGTTTTACCCATGCTCGATGGACATGCCATACACATAGTAGAATGGATGAATTAGTTAAACTCCCAAAATAACATTACATTAGAAGAGAGTAAATTATGTGAGCGCAACATTAATTTTTCATGTTTCTTTTGAAATAAAACAAATGTGGAATTTTAATCCCTGAATCTCAACATGAGCATCATTTGCGATAAATGCTCATACATGCCAATCTGGGTGTTCTTTCATTCCCACAACAAATAATGTTGACAACCATTTGTGAATATCATATGTAGAATTACGTGATGAAATCACCCAAGTCACATGAACACCATTACTATGTTTGTCGAATACAGTTAACGTCTAAAGTTGATAGTACATTCAAAACACATAAGTGTTAATATAGTATTCAACACACAAAAATTGATTTTAATCACCATAAAGAAATGAAAAGGTTGATTATATACACCTCATACATATTGGTACTAAATGTGGAATCCATGGACATAACATTTTTGTGTGAATATGTCACCATCATAGAACACATCCAACATGTTTGTATGCCTATAATAAATGATATGTTTTGCACAATATCTTGCTTTTGGTAGAAAAAAAAAACTATCTGGAAACTAGTTATACCAATAGTTGACACTTGTTGGATCACTCTCATCCTTCTTATATTCGTTATTTTTAATATTATGGTAAATGTTAGAAATATCCACTCTTGTCATTAAGGTATCTTGAGTTACCCCTGTGAATAACTCACTAGATTCGTACTCCACATCAGATATAAATTTTTCCCAAACCATCGTGACATTAAAACCATCTTCAATAATCTTTTCTACACTAGATCATATATCCAATGATAAATGTGGTGCATACTTGAATGTTTGAGGTCTACTCACTGCATTCTTGTCATGACACATGCTACCAGATTTATCAATATGCCTACAATCAGTGTATGTTTGAACAACGTCATTTGAATGCACATAAAGTCGATGCATAATGAAGTGACATCTACAACCAACTTTAATGCTTTGGTCTTCATTGCATTTTGTTTTTGTTGATCCTCGTGGATTCATTGTAATCTCACCACCTAAGAGTTTACGTGTCAACTCTGGACCATTTGCACACCAATAAATAAATAAGTACAATG
Source organism: Picea mariana (assembly GCA_032191745.1). NCBI lineage: Eukaryota > Viridiplantae > Streptophyta > Pinopsida > Pinales > Pinaceae > Picea > Picea mariana. The sequence continues at coordinate 128,481 of JASDQU010738374.1, read as the reverse complement.
TTAACAAATTAGGAAACATGTCCACACAATTTTTGCACAATAAAATTGAATTACAAGTTTATAATTATATTAAACAAATAACGACTCACATAGTATATTCCGAATATGTGTTAATGCGGACACATACAATCTCCTTCACTTCTTTAGATCGATTTGTATGAACACCAAATTGAGTGGGATAATTTTCATCTTCATCTGATTGCTACCCATTTATAAAATCTTCAAGTCGACTATATGGAATAATAACGACTTGATCCCCTCTAATTTGTGTTCAACTCCATAATGCCTATCCACTTGCCCATCTATAGAATACCTATACCAATTTCAAGATTTTGGAGATCAACAAATATGTTGTTAAGTTTTTAGAAAGATTTGTTAATTTTCTCTAATACTCAATGTTACATTGCAATCCATTTTGTGTGATATAGTGTTCTATAATATAAATGGCATAACATTATACATGAAATTTTGGGACAATGATCAAAATATTGGCCATATGATTAGATGGAAAAACTCGATGCATGGATGGTAGTTGAAGGTGACTCTAACAAGGACGAGCCTAGTGTAAATGAAGTTGGATTGGGTTATGAGAGAGATCCAACACACCTTGTCAAGGATGCCATAAATCCGAATAAAACACATAGGTGCCTAGGAGTCTACTACATTATCTAGATGTTCACATGGGGATATAATGTATTTCTATCACCATGTTGGGAAGTGTCAGTGTAGCTGCTACATGGTATCCCAAAACTCTTTATGGTGGTTGAATCAAGTACCGATGCACTCATAGGTGAGTGAGGAGGTGGAACTAGTGAAGCGATAAAAATAGGGATACCTCCCAATACTGGTGGGAAGCCACACTACTGCATTTGGGTCAAATTCCGACGTTTTATTTGCGGTGTTATGGACAAAATTGTCCATATTGTCGCAAAATAGAGGAAAATTAAAAAAAAAAATTTCATGTTGCCCGATAACGTCGGTCTTGCCACGTTGACGTCTTTCTTGCCACGTTAACGTCGCTCTTGCCACGTTTTCCACTGGAATGTCTCTCTTGCCACGTTTTCCACTGGAACGTCGCTCTTGCCACGTTTTTGAAGATGTATGTCGCAATTGCGACGTTTGTGAAGATGTATGTCGCAATTGCGACATTTTGGAAACTAGGTTTTTCCCTCCAACGGTCACCTTACTATGTTCACCAAGTCAAAATACCAACGGTCACTTAGGACTTTTTTACGTCGGAATTGCGACGTTACAAAATCTATAAATATGTTGCATTTAATGGATGTTGCGACAAGTTTGCTATAATAACGACGCTTCAAAAAGGGTTGGGACAACTTCCAACACCTCCTCAATTAC
>JASDQU010738374.1:112558-126156 GCA_032191745.1 Picea mariana | reverse complement strand
ATTTCCAAGTTAGTTGTTATTCTTTTACAACATTTTTAGGAATTTGGAAGAGTTGCATTGCATCAAGAAGGAAATTAGATTTCTTTGCATCTTTAATTTGGTGTAGTTACAAGTTCAAGTTAATTCATCGAAATAAAAAGTGCGGGTGTGTATGTATCTTGCAATTTTGTTATCAACCGAGTGATCTTGAGTTCGAAACAATGTCTCAATTTCACTATATTTCCTTATTTGAGTAATCAACATCCCCTATAAGTAACACTAATCTAAAAACAACTAAACTCAATTTTATATTTAGAAAATTCGTCCTAAGTCTGAAGGCTGCAACACTATTAGACTTCCCCACAATCCTATCATACTCTCTTTATCATCCTTGCACTGTCGAGATGTCCATCTTACCGTGCCTTGTGGATATTTCAGAAGTTTGTAGCCCGTCAAACTATCAGAATTGCTTGCCATCGGATAATCCTTCATAAGAGTGATGCTTCCACCCCACCCCAAGGTATTTCTGAATTCCACAACCTAAAGACTATCAGGAACACCCTTTCAGTCTTTTCTATCGAGGGAAAAAATCAACGTGTTTGCAAATATTTCCAAAATCCGAAGTCCAAAAGCCTATCAGAATCCCTTTTTTGGAGGGTTGAGTTACCACAAGACTCCTCGAACGAGTACTTTCAAAAACCATCCTTTGAACGATCAGATGGTCTAGATCAACCGTGATCAACGGTCCTGGTTCTTTTCATACCTAGAAAATGCTCGACCAATAACCTCTCCGACTCATCTCGACTTCACTATGAAACAACACATGTCCTGTTCCACATGTCACCTTCCACCTCACAGTCTCTGACTCGTCTTCCATTGCTGACATGTATCCAATGATGGACCTCCACCTATTGCTTAGCTGATGTGGCACTTACAACACCATTTGCTGATGTGGCATTCTCTTCTGCATCTGACCCTTCTGAGACAACATCCTAATCCAATGGATCAAATGGTGGGTGATTTTCCTGATCAATGGTTGATATCACCATGGGTTTTAAAGTTGTACGACCATTAATGGGTCACCTAATCCAGACAAATCCGACGACTGATATTTGTCCAATCCAATAGGCCAGATTATTAGCAGGCTTCAAATGTTCTTGACCATTAACTCATCCTTTTCATCTCAACTTATCAACGGGAGGACACCTGTCCTCTCCATGTATCATGTTCCACTTGCCACCTCTTCATTGGACTCAAATATTCACATGGTCTAGGGTTTCATCATATGTAGCATCCACATCAGGACAACATTTCCATCCACCTGGCGTCCACCCAAACAGCCTAAGGTCTTATGGTTCCACCGTGTCAAGGTTCCACATACGACATCCAACATTTTACTAAATGATCTTTTTTTTCAGAAATCCTGGATGTCCATATGGTCCAGGTTCCATCACATCGTTCCACAATCCAACATTCGAATTTTCTATAAAATTTCATTTTTGGGATTTCCCATATTTCTGGATTTCTGGATAATCACTTTTTTGTTTCAACGTTCCAACATTTGACCTCTGCCCCCACAGCTTTCCACATGCCTCAGCTGACAATCCTTCTTTTCGATGTGGCCTTTGACAAGGCGCTAATGTGACATATGACCTATCTTGCTGACTTGGCATCCAAAATCCAACATTTTACAAAAATCCATTTTCAAGAAACTTTGGATTTTCAGATGGTCCGAGTTCCATATCTCGGTTCCACCATTTGACATCCACCACATTGAGACCTACCACCATGGACCTTCTTATGAGGCACTTTGTTGATGTGTTCCATTGACATGGCGTGCCAATGGGGCATGTTGACTCATCAAGATGATGTGGCCTTCTTTTCTGTGCCCAACCTTTACGAGACAACATGCTCATCCGATGGATCAGATGGTCAACAATTGTGTCGATCAACGACCCTGATGTAAGCGGGTTTCCAAAATGCATGATATTTAGTCAAATTGGTCTCTGTTATTTAGACTACAAGGTGATCACGAAATCTATGAACAAATCCTTCCAAAATAATATCGAGAGGGATTCGACGACCGATATCTAAATGATCTGACTACCCACAACCTTCTCGGGTTCAAATTTGCATTGTGGTCAGCCAGCTAGACTAACCTTGTTGGAAATGAAAAAAACACTACTGGCCTTATGAATAGATCCTTCCAAGGACTCCTTCCTAAAGGATCTATTGGTTGAGGTTGATCGCAATCGACGATCCTCGATCCTTTTAGGCTTACAAGAGCTCGACCTTTAATGGCTCGTTCTATGTCCCAAATTTAACGATAAGATGACATGTTTCCCTTCTCTCACGTTTTGATAAGGGTTCCACTATAGAGTTATGTCATGGTTATGTAATGAAAGGATTTAATAGATCAAAACCTTCATTTGACAAATTTATTTGACTACTCGACGTAGATTTTCAAGCCAAACCCGACTATTAACAATTCTTAAGTTATATAAATTCAAGGATGACTACAACTTCTCGAGTGAATATATTCTTCACTCAATCCATGCCATAGTCAAAGATTTGGCCATATAATTACAGTTTAATTGCATATGCATTCAAAGAAGACAACAATCATGAAAATTCACCCATCATATAAGAATTTTAGAACATGCATTCATGTCATTCCTCATGGCTTTCCACTCATGAACATTTCAACTTCATGGAATACAAAAACATGCATATTTCATAGAGTAATCATGCCTTCGAATATATAAATTATAAGTTAAAGACTTATGTGTTCATAACTGTCGGCCAAACCCAATGACTAAGGGTGAACATTTTTCCACTGAAGCATAGGCTTAGATGTACTAGTCCTTTATGCAATCTATCCACCCCATTCTAGGCCATGACACCACCAGGGGAACATTCAGTCTCTTAGAATAATTGATAGTGTAAAGCCCACTCTCCTTCACAAAAAACCATTGGTATAAACCCCCCTTTCACCCATGATGCCCAGGGCCTCCATGAGGTTTCTCAGATTCCTTCCAGCTGGATTTCCTCTACACAAGGGATTCCCTTCACTGCTACATAGTTCCTTAGTGTCCTCCTCTTCCAATGTTGGTTTTTGTCCAGCAAGCATCAAGATCACATCCCTCTTAGCTCGGTTGGGTTCAGGTTCTCTTCCTAGCTACACGAGCTCTTTTCTCTTTCTCTACTCTACTCATGGGATTTTCCTCCACTTAGATCATTCTCTAATTCTATGTAACCCTCTTACTATGTTCCTTGAGAGCTCCAATCCCCCCCTTCCAAATTCCAATACCCTCTCTTCTTTTGCATGCCCCTATGCATCTCTGCCTTTTCCTAGAGAGGTTCTTGACTTGATTTTCTCTTCCTTCTATAAGAACAAATTTCATTGGTCAATCATGGGGACTAAGATGAGCACTTGTTGTACCTTGGACGATAGTTTTCAACTGTCCTAGCCATTTCTCCATACTTTCATTAATTGTGGGTGGTTCGATGCTGAACTACCGATCCCCTTCATTAACTGATTTGTTTTGAATTCAATAAAAAGGAGAAATAACTAATTATTCCCAAAAATAATTCATCATGGTGGCTTGGGATCCTCTAGCATGATTAACCCCTCTAGGCCCCCTCTCATGGTATCATGGTCAGTACTAGTGTTCCACCCTTTAGTTAGCTTGTTTTTTTTTTAATTAAACAATAATAAATTTACAATGTTTACATGCCATGGCATGACAATAATATCTCCATGCAGAGATAGAATCATCACTAAACATAATTAATTATAATTTCATTGAGGAATCAAAATGAAATGTTAAGCTTGGGAAATGATGGAAAAACTAAGTTTTAATCATTTGTAAAGAATGTCAGCTACCAAAAGTATGAGAAATCTTTGAAATTGTGAAAGAAAGACCAAGACTTGTGTTTTGTTTTGAATGTAATGAACTAAACAACTACATTTAAGTTCAAAAAGTGATGACACGTTCAACAAGGTGATATCATGTCAACACAATTTACATAAACTTTTTCTAGACATGATGTGCAGAAGATTTCACTGATCACATTACACACATAACCATGAACTTGATGTGGCTAGTTTCCAAGTCCAATTACAATTTCATGCCAAAAAATAAAAAAACCGTTGCCTTTACAATGTAATGACACACACTGCTGCTAACTTAGTCATCATAGATTAGGTATTCCAAGGTCACACGAAATACAAAAAAACGTATACCTTTGTTTAGACATGTTGATATTCTTTTTCCTTTCTAGTTGGCCCTCTCTCTTTTTGCTATGAATCAGTAACGTCATTGCTTGGAAACGCTTGAGGTCAGAAACTTCTAATCCGTAAATGGTGGGCTTATGGCTTCTCCATTTCGCCAACGTGGACTCTTTGTGAAATTTATATTTTGTTCTCTATTCTTTGGGTTGTTTACTACTTGGTTTGTGTTGCTTGTGGTCGCTAGAAATTCCAACTAAGTTCCCAACTGTGTCCAAGACCAACAATGAAGGAAATGTTAGCTGGATGGATTTATTCATCCAAAAGTGGAGAAAAATGTAGAGGGGACGAATTAAGTTGACCAACCATGAAGAAAATGTTCTTTGGATGAATTTGGTAGCTCAACAATGGAGAAAAACACCCACGACGATTTTAAGAATTCGACATGAGATAAAAATGACTAAGCGAGAATTTAGGCATTTGACATCAAATAAAAAAGACACGGGATGAGTTTAGACATCCCACATTAGATAAAAATGACATGGGGTGATTTTAAACACTCAACATCAGAGAAAAACAACCTGAGGGAAAAGGGAAGATGCCCAGCTAAATAAAAACGACCCAACAATGACCAACTCTGACCAACTTCTCAGTTGGGATGCTATCACTAAGAAAAATGTCTAGAGGAGGGAATAAAATTAGTGGGTGAGTGTAACCTTAGTTAACAAGAAAAAACACACCTCAAAGAGGATTGAGCTAATGATACTTACATCTGTTAACAAGAACAAAAATTTCAAGCAATAAGACTTAAAAACCAAAACCACAATATACTTCAAAACGTAGATTGCACCCCCATGGTATAAACAACATAGATTTATTTTGCTCAGGAAATTCATTACAATGGGTGAGCTATGCATTCTCAGAAAACTCATGCATTGTTACTCACAAAAAGAAATGCAAATTGTCATGGATCAAATATGCCTTCGCTCATGTGGACATGCTTCTTCACTCCTTCATCCACTGATATTCAAGCAAGCTACACTATTTGACATCTCATCTCTGCAAACTTCCCAATTTCTCCTTGTCCCCCTTCTCTATAGTCTTCATTCTTTTAGTGTGCTTCCTTTGAAAGACCAACCATCACATCGTTTGTTTTCTCTTCACATTTTGCCAAAAATAAAAGACAAAATAGAACAAAAATAACCACTACAAGTTTATTACAATTTTACAAAATGTTTTGGGTGAGGATCCAATTTTGCATGAACGCCTAAACAAAAAAATCATTTCTGCCACACAAAGGAGATCCTAGATACCTCCATTGTCCTCAGCCAAAACATGGCTCTCATGGCACACAACATGATTTCTTATCTAAGCTAACAATTATCTCCATAGATAGTCAGCCAACACCTCCATCGTCCTTAGTCAAAACATGGCTCTCATGGCACACAACACGATTTCTCAGCCATGCTAATAATTATATCCACGGATAGCCAAAAAATGAAACTCTCCATGGTAGTAGCCTATACACATGTGTCTCATTATTTTGACGGTAACCATTATCCGGATGATTTTTCCCACTCAAGAATTACTCTCTAATTTTGACTTTGCCACAACTATCAATTGTCTTTAAGACGTCCTCTCCACTATTGCTACTGACAGTGGCGATCTCCACTGATTTGTAGAATCTCTTCCCACACTCATTTCTGAAGAGCATTGCACCTTGTCTTCATGAGTGAAGCATTAGAGAAGGGTTGTTCACCTACTATCTAAACAACACAATTGTTGGAAATATTAATTACAAGTAGGTGAGCTTTACGTCTCTACCGACTTAGTTAGTCAGTTAGTATGCAATTCTCAAGTTCGTGAACTCTGCATTTATGCAAACTCAGTTTTGTTAGTCAACAAGCAGGGGAGTTATTTAATGAAGCCGATCTTTATCTTTCTCGAGCTCTATTATGTAGATGAGAGTCAGTGAAAATTTATTGTTGTCTTTATTGTTCGAGTCGGTTAGCTTCTACAGGAAGTCTCAATATTTATATGTCCGAGTCTGTAGAATAGTTGAGATACATAGAACATAGAGAATAGAATTGTGAGTTAGCAAGTAAGATCAACTGTAAGGAGTCAAGAAGTTTGAGAGAACAAGCTTTGGTTTTACAAGTTTGCAGAAGTTGTTGGAGTCGAAGCTCAACACGGTTATTGTATTTTGTATTAGCGTGCATTGCCCAAGTTTTAATATATATCAAGTATATTGTGTGTGGACAAATTCAAGGTTATTTCTGAGTTTATATGATAAGTATAGCACAATGTTGTTTATGTGTCTAGAAATTGTTTTTTTAATGTTATTATCACAACGCGGAGTAAATCGTGCAATCTGTGGATTGCGTGGAAAGTCCTAAGAGTTTAGCGACGAAAAGTTCATTGCGCGGTCTTTCACAACTGTAATGCGCAAATTTTTTCTGTGCGCTGTAGATCCAAGATCTGGTATCAGATCAGGTCTTATCAGAGAAAGTTTTATCAGAGTAAGTTTCAAGAGTGACAACTCCGTTGAAAAGTGAAAAATATGGCTTCTACTTCAAATCTGCAACCTCCCACTTTTACAGGAAAAAATTATGAGCTATGGTCCTTGACCATGAAGGCGTTATTTCAGGGTAAAGACGTATGGGAGATAGTCGAAAATGGCTATGTACAACCATCATATCAGGCAATTTACAATGCCCTTACACAAGTTGAGAAGGATTCTTTGAAAGATCAAAGGAAGAAGGATGAACATGCGATGTTTTACATACATCAAGCCATGCATGAAAGCATACTCCCAGGAGTTGCTTCAACAAATCAATCCAAGGAGGCATGGACATATTACAAACCTATTATCAAGGTATGGACAAAGTCAAGACTTCAAAACTGCAAATTCTTAGAAGATATTTTGAAACTTTGTTAATGAAAGATGTAGATTCAATAGATTCATTTTATACCCATGTTATTGGACTGATAAATCAGATTAAGTCTCATGGAGAAACCATAGAGGACAAAAAGGTTGTTGAGAAGGTACTTAGGAGTTTTCCTCCTAAATTTGATAACCTTGTTGTGACTTTGGAAGAGAACAAATACCTGAGTCAGTTCAGTCTAGATGAGTTGCAAGCTTCCCTCATTAATCATGAACACAGATTGAATAGGTCAAACGTGTCATTAGAAAATGAATTTTTCGCACAGTCATCTATAAGACATGGAAGAGTAAGGGGGAGAGAAAACTCTAGAGATATAGGAAGGAGTTTTTCGAGAGGTGGATGTAGTAGTAGTCTTGGAAATACTGGTGGAAGAGGCCAGAACCCAAATACCAGTCAACCAAGTAGTCAAAAATTTGATAAGTTAAATATTTAGTGCCATTACTATAAAAAGTATGGCATATGAATGTAGGAAGAGAGAATATAATTAGAACAAGCAAGGTCAAGATTAGTCACACAATGCAAATAGTCCCTCCAGACCTATGTTTATGGCACACATTGAAGCAATTCCTATAATTTCCCCAGTTGAATGCAATGTTGCTCAAGAAAGTCCTTGTGACACATGGTATATAGATTCAGGTTGTAGTAATCACATGACAGAGAACTTAGAATTATTTTCTAGTTTGGATAATTTAGTCCAAACTAAAGTTACACTTGGAACATATATCCAAGTCATTGTCTTAGGCAAAGACAATATCAACATTTTAACTAAACAAGGAGAGAAAAAAGTTATTCCCGATGTATATTATGTTTTTGGTTTAAAACATAATTTGACGAGTACAGGACAATTGCTATAGAAAGGATACATAATCTATATGGAAGATAATCACTGTGTGATTATGATTATGGACATATATCCAAGCAATCAACTTATTGCAAGAATTTATATGACAAGCAACATAATGTTTCCATTGGCATTGAAGCCAGCCAAGTAGAAAAATACAACGCAAGTTGTTGGTGAAGCAAAAAATGTGTAGTTTGACACTGCATTCAAAGAAGAAAGTGCACGTAGTTCCAAGGAAGGAAAAACTAGTGCGCATAGTACCAACACAAAAGAAGACAATGACGTAGAGATGCAAGCACCATCCCAGTCTAAAGTGTAGGATCATTCCTGGATACGGAATTTCATATTTGGACATTTAAACTTTGGAGGTCTGAATCTGCTACACACAAAGGATATGGTAAAAGGTTTTCCATTAATTGAAAATCCAAAAAGAATATGTGAAGACTGCATTTCTGGAAAGCAACATAGAAAAACATTTCCAGTTGGCAAGTCATATAGAGAAAAAGCTCCACTGGAAATAGTACATTCAAATATTTGTGGACCAAAGCAAACACCATCTATAGGAGGAAACACTTATTTTCTTACATTTATTGATGATTTCTCAAGAAAAACACGGATTTATTTCTTAAAACATAAATTTGACGCATTTGGTTGTTTTCAACAGTTCAAAACACTTGTTGAGAAGCAAAGTGGTTATTACATCAAGGTTCTAAGAAATTACAGAGGAGGTGAATACATTTCAAGAGAGTTTAAGAACTTTTGTAAAGTTCATGGAATTTACAAGCAATTCACCCTGTGGTATATACCACAGCAGAATGGTGTCGCAGAAAGGAAGAACCGAACCATCATGGAAATGGTGCGCAATATGTTGGCAGCTAAACATTTGTCAAATGAGTATTGGGATGAGGTAGTAGCAAGTGCAGTATACATCATGAACATATGTCTGACAAAGAGTGTGAAGAACAAAGTTCCTCAAGAAGCATGGACGAGTATGAAACACGATGTGGCACACTTAAAAGTTTTTGGTTGTGTCAGATACACACATGTTCCAAATGAGCTGAGAAATAAGTTATATAACAAAGGACATTAATGTATATTTGTTGGATATTCCAAAGACACAAAATCATACAAATCGTATAATCCTATTGGAAGGGAGGTCATAATCAGTCGCGATGTTCAATTTGTGGAGAATGAAGAATGTGATGGAAGCATAGAAAGTACATTTATAATTATTGATGCTATTGAGCATGATGACACAAAAGAGGATGATGTGGTTCAAACACCGATTGTAAATCAATGCACAGTTCCTTATACTCTCGGAACTACGACACAAAGCGCAACTCAAACTACTGGAGTGAGATCTGCAGGTGTGCAGTCTATACCTGAGCGCAACAAACTCCAACAACCAGTCCAAGTAGTTCTACATCACCAGATCCAACATTAGCGAGTCTGTTACCAAGAAAGACAAGAAGTCTGCGTGACAACTATAATGTTGACACATCAAATTTATTTTCAGTTTTTTCTCTGTTTTCGCAAGTAGATGATCCATTAACTTTTGAAGAAGCTGTAAAAAATGATGTATGGGCACAAGCCATGGATGAAGAAATTAAATGCATAGAAAATAATGAGACGTGGAAGTTAGTAGATGTACCTAAAGACAAGGATGTGATAAGTGTCAAGTGGATTTATAAAACCAATGGAAATGTGTAGAAGCACAAGGCAAGATTAGTTGCAAGAGGTTTTACACAACAACCTGTAATTGATTTCAATGAAACATTTGCACCAATTGCGCACATGGACAGAGTGAGAACTGCGTTAGCCATTGTTGCGCAAAACAAGTGGATTGTTTATCAAATGGATGTAAAGTCAACATTTTTGAATGGAAAATTAGAATAATAAGTATATTTGGAACAACCACAAGGCTATGGGATTCCAAGACAAGAAAATAAAGTATATTGATTGAAGAAGGCAATGTATGGTTTAAAGCAATCTCCTAGAGCTTGGTACAGTCGCATAGATTCCTACCTCACTCAAAATGGATTTCAGAGAACTGAATGTGAGCCAACACTGTACATCAATGCAAATCAACAAGGTAATATGTTAATTGTTTGTCTATATGTAGTCGATTTGATTTTTACAGGTGATTTTGGCATAGAAGAATTTAAGTCAGTCATGAAGGATGAATTTGAAATGACTAATTTTGGGCTTATGAGATATTTTTTGGGTATTGAAGTTCAGTCAATCCAAGTTTTCTATATTTATCTCACAATATAAGTATGCGCATGAAATTTTGAAAATATTCAACATCATAAATTTCAAAGCAACCCCAAAACCTGTCATAACGTAATTGAAGTTAAGCAAGGAAGATGAAAGATCCAAGGTGGATCCCACACTATTTATAAGGATGGTAGGCAGTCTTATGTATCTGATAGTATCGATACCTACTATTATGTATGGAGTGAGTTTTATTTCAAGGTTCATGGAAACTCCAAAAGAATCACATTGGAAGGCAGAAAAAAGAATATGAGATATGTGAATGGAACAAAAGATTTTGGCATTATGTATACTACTTCATAAGATTTCAGACTTATTGGATACACTAATGATGATTGTGGAGGCAACATAGATGAAATAAAAAATACCTCTGGGTACACATTTCATTTTGGAACAGGTATAGTGTCATGGGCATCAAGGAAGCAACCCATAATGACTCTTTCTTTAGTAGAAGTCGAGTACGTCGTAGCTACAAGTGCAATTTGTCAAGCAATTTGAATGAGAAGAATGTTAAAAGATTTGTTACAGGAACAACATGAACCAACTAAAATATTTGGTGACAACAATTCAACCATCATGTTATCAAAGAATCATGTGGTTCACAAGAAAACCAAGCACATTGACAGAAGGTATCATTTTATCAGAGAATTGGTGAATAATAAAGAAATTTGTTTAGAATTTTGTAGGTCAAAAGATCAAGTCGCAGATATATTTACAAAAGATTTTGCAGGATGCATTTAAGAAACTCTGTAGTTGTCTAGGAGTTGGCGCACTCACAAATATTTGGAAGTCGGTGAGCTTTATGTCTCCACCGAAGTCTGCTTGCAAGTCTCAAGTTCCCGAACTCTATCTTTACACAAACTCAGTTTTTTCAGTTGGAAAGCAGGGGAGTTATTTAATGAAGCCTCAGAGTCACTCAAAATTTATTGTCCTCTTTAATGTTTGAATCCGTTAGCTTCTACAAGAAGTCTGAGTCTGTCTTTAATGTTTGAGTTGGTTAGCTTCTACAGGAAGTCCGAGTCTTTATACGTCGAGTCTGTAGAATAGTCAAGATACACATAACAAAGAGAATAGAAGTCAAGATACACATAACAGAGAGAATAGAATCGTGAGTTAGCAAGTCAAGATACACATAACAAAGAGAATAAAATTGTGGGTTAGCAAGCATCAACTATAAGGAATCAAGAAGTCTGTCACCCTCTCCCCAGATTTGTCTGTCACAAATCGCAACCATGTGAAAGATTGATGTCGATCATGTTAAATATATTGTACCCTCAACAGTCTGACTGTACACTGCCAGCTGTACTGGACAGTTGTACTTTCTATTTTTGTCTTGCTTGAGCCTATTTAGCTCAACCATCTCCCATTGCATTGTACTTCAACTTCTTCAGTACTTCTTCATACATTTCAATATATTGTTCTATTCTTTTCTCTCTGCATTTCTCTTTGCTTCACAATTTATCATGGTATCAGAGCTTCAGCAGTAAGCCTCTTCACACAGTCCGGAGAGCAACACGATCCTCACAGTACAGAGCTACACGCATCTTGAGAGCACGCGACACAGACTTTTCACAAGGTTTGGAAAGCTGCCTGTAATACTCTCTAAAGATTGTCGTAAGAAAATCACGCGAGGTTGCATAGCGTACTACGCTCGAAAGAACGAGGAAGCAGAGACCGAGAGAGAAGAAATAGTAAAGATTCTTGTAATTTTTCAAGAATCGTCAAAGATTGATGCAGAAGAGCTGCAGAACAAAAGAATGTTTAAAGAACTTGAAGATTTCGCTTAAATTTGTTAAAGATTCATGCAGAAGGCAGAATCGTTTAAAGATTTCAAGAAATCGCTCAAATCTGTTAAAGATTGAAGTAGAGAACGAAGAATTCGTGAAATTCTTTCAAATCTTTGAAAGATTCACAAATATTTTCTTCCACAGGAGAAATTCCGTCAAATTCGGCAAAGATCGCATCAAACACGCAAGGAACAACCATTGCGGCCATAAGATTCGTCCTGCGAACGGATCCGAGGTGGGAAACCAGTTCAGAAGGGACGAGGAGAGCGCGGAAAAGGCGAAAGCATTTCAGCCGTCAGATCTTGAGCAAAGGCCCGACAACCGTTAGATCAGCAAGAAGGTGCACGACGGTTAGTCGTTTGGAGCGCACCGAAGAATCTTTGACTTGTGAAGTCCCGACATCATCTTGACCGTCCATCCAGAAACACGTGGCGAGATCTCGGCACTTTGTGACTCGCAAGGTGTAAGGTCAGAAGACTGTCGTGAGAATTCGCGAATCGCGAAATCACGAGTCATTCTGGATCGTTGATCGAGAAAGATCGTGAKCCGTCGATCTTCTCTCATCGCAAAATCTGTAATAGCGAGTTAGACGCGCAAAAGATTGCGCTCCAAAAGTCCGATACGCGATATCGCGAAATCTCGAGAGGACCTATGAGCCGTCCATCTCAGAGGATAGGTGGCAGCAGATCAACGCATCATCACATCGGCATTCGAGGTTTCAAGTTGTCAAAGAAATTTGGCATCGCAACTCGCGAAATCGCGATACGTGATATAGCGATAAGATCTCAGCCGTCTGTTTGTCCGGACACGTGGCGAACATCGTAGCGCCATTCGATGTTTCGACAATCGCGGTTTCACGTTGACAGACACATTGTGTCAACGGAGCATCGCAAGTCGTGATATCCCGAGGAGGAATCAGGACCGTCCATCTCTCCTGGACGCGTGGCGTAAATCCGAGGACTCGGGAAAAGTTTCGACAAGGAAAGGGCCATCGGCATATCGGGATTCAACAAATCAGGAATCCTGAGAACAAGTGATCGGGTTTCTTTCCAGTGAAATCCTCGATGCAGATTTGAGCCGACCATCTGTTGAGGACGCGTGGTAGAGATCGAGGCTCTCGAAAAAATCCCGATAAGAGAGTTCATCGGCTTTACGGGATTCGGAAAATCGCGGATCCAGGAGACGAGAAGTCCAGGACATTTCAAATCGCGATATACCGAGGAGAAATCAGGATCGTCCATCTGTTAGGACGCGTGGAGGCATTCAAAGTGATCGGGAAAAGTCCCGAAAGGACAGTGCCATCGGTAAATCGGAGATCGGGGAATCGAGGAGTCAGAAAAAATCGACATCAGAACTCGTGAAATATCGATTCGCGGTATCCCGATAAGATCTGGGCCGTCAGATCACACAAGATCTGGACCGTTGAATTGTCTAAAGGCAATTTTTTTATACATTTCGGCGATTTGAAAGACAAAGAAGCGGGAAAATCCCGTAGCGCTTTAAAAGTAAGGCGCGTGGTCACATTGCAAGGAGACCAAGGG